>ML797760.1:70438-95833 GCA_009831015.1 Picea engelmannii
AACCAACCGAGGCTACCATAATCCAGTCTAAAAATTTCATCAAAAGAAATAAAAAAAGTTTGAACATAGTGGGGCGAGCTCCTACCCTGAGAGACAAGGTCTAGGCAGGTCCTGCGCTAGTCTAGGTTGATGGGGTGCTCTGCATCCCCTTTCTGTTGTGCCACGCCCTCCTCCCTCTATTCCACTAGATGTAGCTTTCTGATGCAAGTTGGGGTTCCATTACTCTCGGCTGGAGTGATATCTATATGGTGGACGTAGCATAGCTAGAGATGAAATTGTCTTGCCATCCACTCCAGTTTCTCCTGTTGTCTTTTCTGGTCCTCTACCAGCCTTTTTACCCCCATCTCCAGGTTGTTGAGGCGGTTGAGAATTATTGTGCGCTCTTTCTTCTGCTCTTTGGTTTCTATTTTGTTGGTCTCCCCCCGGTTCGCACACATCTTACCTATCAACATTTTGGTTCTCCAAGCTTCCTCCATTGTCCTATGGTAGAGGGTTATCCTCGATTGTGTGGTTTGGGGGTCCCATATCCTCCCTGCTTCATGTGTTAGTGTTGACCAAGATTTTCCCCCGCAGGAGTTGTTAATTTCTCCCTCCCATCTTTTAATGATCGCCTTCCCCTTGGTGTCTACCTTCGTGAGGAAGGTTCCCCTTGCGTCCCTGACCGCCTATTCAATTCTTGCCATCCGGAAGGTGCTTTGTGGAGGTTCCTTTCCCTGGGGCCCTCTCTTGTTGCTGGTTTTCTTCATGCGCACCATCTTAACTTGAAGGTGGTGGTTCTTACGTTGGGTTCTTTCCCTGTTCCGTTGCACCTCCTTCTGATAAGTAAGGTGGCCCCTGTAATTGGGATGTCGTGTTCTGTGATATGTTCTGGTGTCCCAACCTTTATGGAGCCAACCCGACTGCGGTCCCATCCTTGCAATCATGATCTGCTCATCAAGGTGGTCCTTCCAGTCAAAAGAGTCTGCTCTAGAGCATGTGCATTTGATGACCATGCCATTATCCCTACGCCAATGCTCTGCCCTGCTCATTGTATGCCATCCCTTTCCCAGTCCCATCTCGGTACTTAGGTGAGATCTATTCCTACTTATCCCTGGTGATACCTATCATTCATCGTCCTTTGCCACCTGTGAGTTAGGTCCATCATCCTTTGCCACCTGTGATTTATCTCTTCTTCTTTGCAATGGGTAACTTTTGTACATCTTTTTATTGAAGGGGTTGTGGTGCCATACCTTCTCCTACTGTGTGATCTACGTTTGCATTTGCAACCTTATTTGATTGGTGGGCCATCAGATTCTGTCTGGGACGTACATGTCCTACAATGTCTGTTGCACCTCCATTCTTGCTGTAATCTTTCGTACTACTCATTTTATCCCAGTCTTTTGCTGCAAGTTGGGTGCAGTTTGCTCAGAATTGACCTTGGGGGATGTTTCTCCAGGTTGTGTCCAATTTTGGACCTTCGTTCTCGACCCCCTCATTTTCTATTATGTCTGCCAGTCCATTTGATGAACTCCTCACCCAATGCAACTCCACATTGATCCCTATCTGCAAGTGCTCCTGGATTTTTTTCAGTAGGTAGGGAAATTGTCAGTGCCTCTGGATCTTGCTTATTCTGGTACCATTTTGGAGTTTTCTCATTATGTTGATGACTAGCGCAGAGTCTCCTTCCACTATGGCATTCGTCTTCCCCTCCTGGATGAGAATCTCCAGACTTGTCTCCAGGGCCGCGAATTCTGTGGCTTTATTGGTGGATTTTCCCAGGCTCCCCACATATAGTCGTATGATGTTCCCCTTACTATCCCTGATTAATCCTCCCAGATCTGTTATTCCTGGGTTGCCTTTCGCCGCCCCATCAAAATTCAACTTGAGAGAGCCTAGAGTTGGGGGTTTCCAGTTGCACTCACCTACCTAGAGTTGCGTCTATTGTCTATTTGGATTGGGGTTGCACCCACCAGTTAGTTGGAAAACCTATAGAACTGTGGAATCTTGATCAGTGGGTTGCGTGCTACCCTACTGTCAGTTGTGAATCATCACCGTCTCGCGTATCATGGAGGTTATTGTTTCCTTGATCTTCCCTTCTGGCCATCTTTGGTTTCTGAAAATGCGCATGTTCTTTTCCTTCCATATCGACCATATGATCATTCCTTGGGTGAGGATCCAATAGAGGTTCACCTCTGCTTGGTCGTTGTAGTTTTCTCTCTAGAGATTGATTGTTGCGGCTATGTTTTGCAGTGCAGGTGCATTCATCGAGGATATGGTTGGTTGTTTCTTCCTGAGTTTGACATAGTTGACATCTTGACGGACCAATGAAACCTCTTTTCCTTAGGTTATCCCAAGTTAGGATGTAGTTGTGTAATATTAGCCACTAGAAGATCTTAATCTTTGGCCATTGGGGGTTGTTGGAGAGCTTATCCCAGTGTTGCGCTAGGTCATCTTGGTCCGGGTCCACCATATAGTGCTGGACTTCTTTTAGGTTGAATTTTCCTCCGTCCTTTTTTCCCCACCTCGGCTGGTCTTCTCCTTCCGTTACTGTTATTTTTTGTCTACCCAGTTCCTCCTCCACCTCTTTTATTTTTATTGCGGGTATCTCATTGTTCCGAGGAATAATATTGTACTAGGTTCTACATTTGTTGCGGTCCGTTCCCTGCTACCAATATCGATAAACGTTGATTTTTCCTTGGGTGATGAGGTCGTGTTTGACTATCCCTCTGTCTGGGTTTTCCATCCTTGGCTCCTGTTGCCAAGCATCCTCCCAGAATCTGGTTGTTCTTCCATTCCTAATTTCCCAAAAATTGTGTGTCTAAATCCATGCTTTGTTGTGCCATGCTAGGTTCCAGATGGTTGAGCCTTCCCTAGTTCCTCCAAAGCAGATTATGTCCTGGTCTCGGGTGTTCGATGAATACTTTGCCTTCCATAGGTTTACCCAAGGTGTTGTAGTTTCTTTGACCCAATGCCACCATAGTATTTCCCCATATGCATTGTTGGTCATTTGTGGATCTTGTAGCCCCAAGCCTCCTTTGCTTTTTGGCATGTAGACTTTCTTCGAAGCCACCAGGGCCCATTTTTTCTTTGTTTCCACACCTCTCCACAGGAAGTCCCTCTGGATGGATTTGATTTTCTGTAGGATCCCCTATGGAGTGGGGAATATTGACATCATATAGGTTGGCATAGCTTGTAAGATAGTCTTAGTTAGGATCAGTCTGCCAGCTATATTAAGGGACCTATACATCCAGTTTTTTACCCACTCCTATAACTTGTTTATTACTCCTTCCCAAGTTGACAACTTATATACTTTGTCTGTGAAAGGAACCCCCAAATACTTGGTTGGGAGTGTTTTCTGTTCAAGGCCTATAATGTTGGTCAAATTCCTTTGGATAGTTGGGTTGGTATTAAAGAAAAATATCATCGAATTGGAGTGGTTAATCTCAACACTCGAGGCTTCTCCAAAATCTTCTAGGATGTGTTTGTAGGCTTTGGCTTCTTTAACCATGGGTATGCCATGGAGGAGTGTATCATCAACAAACTGTTGGCGAGTTGAAGTAGGGAAATTTTCGAAGTGTTTGAGCCCTACTATTTCTCTAGTTGTTGTTGCGTTCTTTATGGTCCTGCTGAGGCCTTCCATCATCAGAATGAACAGGAAGGGGGACAACGGGTTGCCTTGTATGATCCCTCTCATGGGCCAGAAAGGTTTGGTTGGGGCTCCATTGGTTAGTAGCGAGTAGCTTGTTGTGGATACTAGGATGACAATCTAACTGATCCAGTGCTGGGTGAAACCAAAGGCTTCCAAAGCCTTGATCATGTAATGCCAACTAATGTTATCATAGGCTTTTGCTAGGTCTAGTTTTATTAACATTTCTCCCCCTCTTCTAAAGTTTTAAGCTCTGAATCATCTCATGGGCTTGGATGATATTGTCCATTATTTGTCTACCTTCCATGAAGCCTGCCTATTCTTGCGATATCAGTGAAGTTAGGAGGGGTTTCAATCTATTTGCTATGACTTTGGAGATAATCTTGTAGATCACATTACAAAGTGCTATGGGTGTATACTGGTCCAGGGTTTTGGCTTCATTTTCTTTAGGGATTAGGGTGATCATGGTTGCGTTTAGAGATTTAAGGATGGAGGCAGACCTTCTAGTGTCCTCTAAATATTGATGTCATATTTAACAATTTCCCAGCAGGCTTTGAAGAACTCCACAGTGAAGCCATCTGGACCTGGTCCTTTCCCATTGGGCATTTCCTGGAGATCTTGATCAACTTCTTCTGTGGCAATAGGTTTGTTCAAGAAGATGTTTTATTCCTCGGTAAATAGGTGTGGAATATGTTGGGTTATCTTCTGGATGGCCTCCGATCTGTCTTGATGAGGTTCTTGGGCTATCCCATGGAAGTGGCTAACCAGAGAACTTTCGATCTCCTGATGTGACTCACACTCGATTCCATCCTGGTCCTTGATATTTAGTAATTTTTTATGGGCTCTTCTGGCCATGGTTGTTATGTGGAAGAATTTGGTGTTCCGCTCTCCTTCCTTTAGCCATCGAATGTGGTACTTTTGATTCCATAGTGTTTCCTCCTGCTAGCATCACTCCTCCCATTCTTGTGTCATTTGGAGCTCTTCCTTTTTCCGGTCCTTTGTATAGCCTTCCCATAAGCAAGTTTCTTGGATTTTTTTAATTTTTTCTTTGATGTCATTTTTCTCTGTGTTTATATTCCCAAATATATCCCTATTCCATTCCTTGATTTTTTTTTTTTGATGTATTTAAGTTTCTTGTGTAGTTTGAACATCCTAGTCCCTTGCTCTAGTTTCTCCTCATGCCACCATTGTTTGATTTTTTCCTTGAAAGTTGGGTGATCGATCCATAATTTCTCGAATCTGAAGGGTTTGTTCTTAGGTGTTGTTTGGAAGCCTGCTTCCAGTTGTACTAGCCAGTGATCAGATCCACCCTAATGGAGGATGTTGTAGTCTAAGGTTAGCCCCTGCATGATGATTGACTCTGATATAAGGAATTGATCAAGTCTTGTAGCTACCTGGAACTGGTTCATCCATTTATTGGTCCAGGTGAACTAGCCATTCTTGGTTTGGAGGTCTACCATCTCCGCTCTTTCTATTAAATTTGAAAACACCTCCACATCTCGATCCAATATTCTCTACCACCCTTCTTTTCTACAAGGGAGGTGATAATGTTGAAGTACCCTGCCAGTATCCAGTGGAGGTTGGTGGCTCGACCTTTTATATCTTCTAGGTCTCGAACCATTCCTTTATTTTTCTCTGGACCGCCGGGCCCATACACATTTGTGCATAGAATCTCTTCAGTATTTCCTATGATTTTCATGCGTACCATTAGGGTGTACCTGGTTGCCTCGGCTACTATTAAATTTAGGATTTGTGGGTTCCACAGAGTGAGTATTCCGCCTAACCTTTGGTGGTCTTCGATGAATACCATCTTGTACTTGAGCCAGTGTTGTTTACTGATTGCCTCGATTCTGTCTGTAGTACATTTCATCTCTTGAATAAAATAGAGATCTGGTTGTTGGAATGATTTAGTTTGTTCCTAAGGATTCTTTGTTTTCTTGGGCTCTTTAGGCCTCTTATATTCCAAGTTATAACCTTCATTTTTAAACATGTGGGGGAGAGTGGGGAAAAAGTTTCTTGATCTTACCCGAGTTTATCAGTAGCACTCCCATATCCTATAGTGCTATGTTGTTTGATTTCCTGCCTTTTCTCATTCTCGTCTATTTGGCTGATGGTTGTGATTGTCCCTCACGAGATTTCACTCCTAGCTATCCTATCTCCCTGTGTATGTGTTTTTGTCCTCTGGCTTTGGCTTCCTCCCGTAGGAGGAATGGGTATTGGATGCGGTCGAGTTTCTATGTTGGTACGTTGTCGACTCCCTACCTTTACCATTGTTCTAATATGTGTAGAAGTTCTATCCCTTCCCTTTCCACCAAGTCTCTGAGATCAGGGTCTTCTGTACCTACTTCGCTCCGGGTCATCTTTGCATCCCCATTTGCGTCTTGCATGGCAGTGTTGTCCTCTTTTGTTTCTCCGTCTATCGAGGTTGCGCAACTCCCCTGAGCTGTTGTAATGTTTGGTCGTAGGGTGGCCTCTTCTGTTGCTTGGTCCTTGACTTATGGAACTTTTTCCGAGTCCTTTTCTTCTTTTGTCTCTTTGTTTGTTTGGTCCCTTCCTTCCATCATATTCCGATTCTCTTGGGTATTTCTTGTCGAGGTTTTATTTTTCTTTTTATTTCCTCTGTTCCTGGGGTTCGGGGTTATAAACCCTTCCTCGTCTTGCAGTGTTTTGGGATTTACCACTTCCTGCCTTTTGTTTAGAGGGCACTCTCTGATCAAGTTTCCATGCTCATGGCATCGTCTGCATCTAAAGGGGATTTCTTTGTAATATATGTTTTAGATCTATTCCTCATCCCTGAATTCCAGAATTATGGATTCTGGGAGTTCTCTAGAAACATCCATCTCTATACAGATTCTTGCATACGATGTGTATATTCCTTTTAGGGTGGATTTTGAGGTCTTCACATATTTCCCCAATTTGTTTCCTATTGCTTCAAAGGTAGAGGGCAGCCAATAGTCTAAGGGTAGGGAATAGAGTCTCAACCATACTGGTACCTTTTTGAACGTTTCTTTCTCTAGGGAAAAAATTTCTTTCCAGGGTTGCATGTAGAGTCCCACTGAGGCATGGAAGTATGGACCTCCCTCGAAGACTCTGTCCTTGTCCTCCAGGTTAATAAAGACTATTGTGAAGAAACCCTTTGAGCCTAGTTGGAGTTATACTTCTCCATTTGGCTTCTAGTGGTATTTAATATAGCTGCGCAGAGTTCTTTTTGTGGGCCATAACCCCATGAATTTGCATATAAGTGCATACATCTTCATTTGATCCCTGTAGAGTTGTGTTTGTGGGTCTTCCAGTACCACCTTGGGTATCAATGTTGTTTTGGTCTTGCAGGGGTTGCGTTCCTCCATCCCGTTAACCTTCCTCCATGGTCTCATTTTTGTTTCGACTTCTTTCTTGATGCTTCCCTAGGTCTGATCCTAAGGTTCCTATTGTTGGTGCCTTGAAAAATCCACGTCTTGTCCCTTTTCCTCTGTCTACCACTACCTGTTTGTATGAGGGGGTCCCCTTTCCCCCTCCCCCTACTGCTCATGCTGCTCTCTATTGTGGCCGTTACCTTCAAACCCTATCTCGCCGAGACTATCAATTCTACCTTCTATGGTATTCTTTACTTGCTCATGTTAATTTACAATAGTATCAAATTAAATAAAAAAATTTAATTGATAAAAAAATATTTCATACTACCAATATAAAAATTACACAAGCTCTCCAATTTAACACTCAAGTGCTTCCCTAAACCTTGGACTCAAAGCTTCTTTGTACCTATTTTTAAAAGTGGTGATAAAATCAATCCCTATAATTATAGGACCATTATGATTAGCCCCATTTTATCCAAGATATACGAGAGTATTTTGGAAAATAAGATTAACTTATGGCTACAAAGCCATGTAAAAAGAGATAAAGGTCATGCTAAATTTAGAGGTTATCATTCAAGTGTGAACCATATTATCACGCGTAGGATCATTGCATAGTGTTTCAACAATAAAACCAATCTCCTCTGTTGTTTTGTTGACTTTAGGAAAACTTTTAACACTCTCCCTAGGACCAACCTTTGGAATAGGTTAGAAGAGATAAAAGTTTTCTTCCGACTGAGATTTGTTGTGGTAAGGTTGTATGAGAACATTATTTCCAAGTTTAGCAACACTGAGGGTTGGCCAGAAGAAATTAACTATAATACAAGAGTTGAGAAAGGTTGTCCCATATCCCCTACCCTTTTTGGCATTTCCAACGAAAAGTTAGAAGATTGTTTGGAAGCCATAGGTTGTGTTGGACCAACTCTTGATAGCATTGTAATCATCCTTCTTCTCTATGTCAATGATATTTTTATTATGGAAATGAATCCCAATGACATTAGTAAGTAGATTAGAATCCTCAAGGACTTTTGATCCAGTATAGGTATGACTATGAAGACTGACAAAATGAAGGTTATGGTCATTAAATCCAACAATATCACCTACAATAATTTTTTATATGGAAACAATATCTTGGAGGAAGTAACTTTGCAAAAGTATATTTGAATTCATATTCATCACAAGTTCAATTGGAACTATAGCATTGATAAAAACATAAATGGAGGGTGGAAATCTTATTATGGGCTTGAAAATAATTGTAAATTAGCAGACCTTTGACTATGGGATAAGAAAAAACTTCTCTTTCGGATTCTTGTCACTCCTAATATCTTATATGTACAATGAGAAAGGTATAATGAATCCAAAATAATTTTATAACTTATATTATCAAATTAATGGAAATACACCCTATCCTATCCTCCTCATCGAAGCGATCATTTCCCCCATTTAGAGCACAACTATGATTAGGTACTTAATGTACAATAACAAGACAAACAACATGGATAATAAGAGGATCCCCAAAATTGATTCAGGATCTAGCCAAAATCGACAACAACTGAAGAGGGTATGACATAATGATGCCAAGTCTTGGCTAAATAATTAGGTAATAAAATAAGAAGTTATTCTACAAAATATTGATGATATTAAAAATGTTGTACATGTTAAATTTAAGGAGAATCTATGGTGTGATAACAAATTAGAGGATAAAATAAAATTAACATATCATAAGGAGGTGATTAACCCTAACCTTGAAGATCAAAAGTATCTCGTTGTTTTGAAGAGCGTAAAGAAGACAATAAGTATTTCTAAATTAAGAACTAATTCTCCTGAGTTGCATAGTGAAATTGGGCGTTGCAAAATCCCCAAAACACCATGGAAAGAAATAATCTATCACATTTGTGACACGAAGAGGGTTGAAGATGAAAAAAACTTTCTCCTAGAATGTCTTATGTATACCCAAATTAGATCCCAATGCAATCGCCACCGGTCCAATCTCCACGAGAAGGTTTCATTGGTGGCCATGGAAAAAATTAGGAGCAGCCCCACTCTTTCTCAGATTGTGCTACTTGCACAAAGGTACAAGGCAAACTTGAAATTCTACAAGGCCTGGTGTTCGAAGGGCATACAGAAGTGGAGGAACTGCGTTTTCGATTGGAAGTCTTGGACGGGAAGGGAGCACAAATCCTGCAAATGCTCTCATCTTTGCATAGTTTATGTCACCCATCAAAAGTGACACCAATTGCACCAGGGGATGAACAACCGATATTGGTCCCATCTCTGCACAGGTCTCTGGTGGAGGATGCAACACCAGACTCGGCTTCAATGCTCAAGGAAACTCCCTTGGACACGACACCACGTTACAAGCCCACAACTTGAGTAACACAGGTGTCCGTTTGCATGGCATGTTGGTTGTTTTAATTATATTTTACCACTTGTCACTTTAGTTATGATCTATTATGTTTATCTTATATCTATTTTAGAGGGTATAGTACTGTGGGTAAATCGGTTTCCCCATGGGACGATTCCACTCTAGTTACTTAATGATGTCTTATGACTATTTTTTGAAACAATGGTTTTGTGTAATGACCCGAAATCATTATGACTGCAAGTGAAGAGAAAAGTGTAATTTTTTTTTGTGTTTTTAGGCAAGAAGGCAACAATGAGAAGAGTTGAACCACACAACCTGATGATGAACACATGCATGTCGATCAGGCAATAGAAAACAACGTCTCAATGCACTAGCACAACGAGCAATAGGGACAAACATGCATAGATCAAATAGAAATGATTAACCACCCAACACAAACATGACAATGCCCACAAGCTAAAGGAAAACATCCACAATCCTGATAGAATGGTCCCCATGCCCAGTCGTTAGAAAATCTATGGCACACAAAACACAACACATGAAGGTGTTGCAGCCCAAGTGCCAACAAGAACTCACAACAATCAACCACATCCACAATGGGAAGCACAGACTCCAGCCAAGTTATCCTTCGCCTCTATCCAATAGGGCACGCCATGATCCCCTCATCATGAATCATGTCGTCCCAAGGTGATAGGCGTGACCATAACCCTGGAGAAACATAACCTATCTGGACCAAGGACTCTAGATGAATCCAACACTCTAGGAGTCGGGTTACTCACAAGAGAATACTGATCCAAGAACCCAATCGATAGGTCAATGAGACGACTATGACAATCATACGACACAATAAATTCCTGGCATAACCAGAAAAATCGGTACACAATAAAATATTGTCATTGAAAACAAATATTTCATTGAAAATATCCTCCAATACCAATATTAGACAAGAAACTTTCTAAGGAGGAAATCACTATTGTTTAAATGGAACAAAAATAGAACATGTCTTCAAGCAATAAGAACATTTATTTTTTTTAAATCTGGAAACGCTATCCTTTAAAGACACCAAATAAAAGGGTTTCATATGTATAGTCTAAATATCGATAATTTGTATCACATCAGATAGAAAAACACTATCATTATCTATTAAAATATGCTAGCTATACAACGCATACCACACATCAACAATGCTTTGTATACAAAAATATCATTGTTGTCTAACTTTATTCTCTATACTTTTTCTTCCCATTCAACAGGAGATAATTAATGAGGTTAACAATGATGACATTAACATCTAACAGTAATACTGACCCTTAAAGAGGTAAGATAATGATATATATAAATATGATATATTTTAAGGATATAAACTGTCAAGGATAAAATACTAAGTTAAAAGACAATGCTGGATGAAAACATGACAGCATTGGGCGAATTATGATACAACTGTGCCTTTAAATGAATAAATCGCTACCATCTAAATAGGGCACTATCTGTCAAAAAAAAGGTTGTTGCTTAATGAAAAGGTCACTGCCAATTAGCACATGCTATCTATCAATAATTATGGGTGGAAACTCAGTCAACACTACAGATTCAATGTTGTCTACCCCAACTCCCAAGTGTCATTCGCCCCCCAAAAAATGTTGATGTTCACCTACAAAACGTTGCTATTACACTTGCAGAAACGCAACCACTATCCCAGACAAGAAGCATCCAATACACCAGTGGGAACACAACTATTACATAGAATTACGTAGTTCATATTTATATTAAAACCACATTGGAATTTGCATGCACAATAAAGTAAGGTAATGTGAGTTCGTTTTCATGGGAACAGGTAAAGTCGCAGTCACAAATATAGGTTAAAAATTAAGCTTTGAAATTTTCACTCAAGGTGAATAAGATCGGGTAAGTTCGTGATCAATGGAGCAGGTGAAACCATTGGGATAATCTCAAGGAGAGTGTTGTGTCATAAATTAAAGATAACCAAAACAATGTATATCGTTGGGCGTATTTTAAAGAAATTACAATAACTCAATTAAGGAATATATCGTTGTGCATGTAATTAAAGAATAACGATAACAGTTCATAGAGAAGCAGTGTCAAAAGGTGTATTTGAATTCTCCTCATTTGAGAACAAGAATCTAATTACATCATCTACAGGGGCATATATATATATATATATATCATTGTGCAGAATAACAATAACCTGTATAACTTTGTGTGTACATTAAGAAATAACATTAACTTCATTACAAAATGTTATCCCTGCACATGGAGTAAATATGTAACAATAACTATAAATCATTAGGTGTAAAACTATGGCTCTCCTTCGCTAGGACTGTCCTTTAATCAGAGAAAACCATAACACTATTTTAAGGAAATAGCAGTATCAAATCACGGTATCAAATCACCTTCAATATATCATAAAATGATGAGTTTTAATTGTAATAATGACGCTAATTTAAGTCACCATCAAGGTATTATATATTGCAGAAAAGAAAAACGCATGCCAGAATATCCAATTCAATCAAGATATATAAAAAAAAAAACCGCTATGTATGAAAAGTAACAGTTTCATCCTTTGAAGGTAAATTCGCCATGTAAATGAAGGTAAGGATTGCAGTCTGAAAAGGTGAATATCACAAAGTTGTCCAAGTAATATCTCCCATCCATTACACCAAAAAAAACACAGTCGAAAATAATTTATAAGCTGTCATTCAAGTGGGTAAATATGCAAGATAAATTTGTCTTCAAATAAATTAAAGTGAATAGGTAAAGTCCCAGGCTATAGGTGAAAATACATAAGATAATTTCACAGAGTAAATGACAGACGAGATGTATAAAAACCACACAGTAAATTCGCCAGAAAAATCATTAAAGCGTCGACTTAAATTTTTTCCACGAATGCACCAAAATGCAGGGATCAACGTAGAGGATCATAAGTGGTTCTCCGCGGGAAAGGAAAAACAATCACAGCGGAAATCAGTTGCAACAAGGTGCAAGACAATCACTCAACCAAGAACAATCAACAAGGGTAGACAGGTGGTTAACACTATCATTTGCTTATCATCCACGCACAGAAAAGAAAGGCATTAGGATCTATAGGTCTATTAACACCAAAGTGATGACCATCGATCCGGATCCTAGCCAATTGATCATGCATGGACTAATGATCTAGGGATGAGGTTGAAATATAAAGCACAATGTCTTCATAATATTCACTAAATTAGATAGAATAGTCATAGCAGTCAGGGATCGATTGCCAAGGGAGTCAATTCAAGCAATGAGCTTAAGTCTATGGTGAAATTAAGTTCTCGATTAAATGATAAGTAAAAAAATTTCTTTACATAATTAAAAGTAAAAATATGAAAACGCAAGATCAATATTACTCTACCATTCAAAATAAAAGCATGTGTACCATAGCCCAAGTCAACTTCTCTGAGTCGTTGTCCTGTGTGCTCCGTCTCGCTCCCTCTTGCCAACCGCTGTGACTTCACTGGTAACTCCCAGCCAATGCTACGGGTACTCTTCTTCCCCCTTATCCCCCTGAGCTACAAAGGGGCCACACACACTAAAGTAAAGAACAACTAGCTCCCAGCTCGTCTTGTAAGGCCGAGCTACCACTCGCCACCGAGTTGGGTATCCCAACTCCCACAAGAAAAGTCAGTCAAGTCAAAATTTCTATAGCGTAACATTATTCATCCAAGAAGATATCCATACTCCTCCTCCTCCCTCCTTTATATAGAGTTTCTAAGTGATTTCTTTCCCAAATTCTCATTTAATTTAATTTTCGATATAATTTAATTTGGAAAAATCCTCCCCGTACATGTGTCACCCATCCCCTTTGTTTCACTAGAAATTAATTTCACTAATTATTTAATTACTCTTATTTCCCTCACCCACCTAGAAGCATTCCTAGAATCACTCCTAGGTGTCCCCATATTCCCTTACACATTTTAATAACTTAAACCCTTACTAAATTCCTAGTTGAGTTCAATTTAGAAAGTTCTTAAAGGAAAGATTCCTTACTAAGTTAGTCATTCTAGTTTTTCCTTATGTTTCTCTTTTTCTTTATATTCCCCCCTTTTCCCTTTTCATCTAAACTCAAATTATCAAGTGTAGAAAATTACCTTCTTCCCCTTTTTCTTTTTAATTAATAAATTTTACTTAGCATAAGTAACAAAAAATCAATTCCTCTTTAAAATTTTAATCCCTCCATATAATTTGATTTAAATAAATTAATCGAATTTATTACCCCCTTTTCGTCACATGTTTAATGATTATTATTATTATTATTATTATTATTATTTTAACCACAAGTATCACTTAGACCTAGATTCTAATTTCTGAGGCTGGGCGACATTTTTATTAGGGAATTTGTTTTTAAATATTTCTTATCACATCATTTGTTCTAAGGCCATCTAGGTTTATTCATTTATTAGTTAACAACGTGACATGCCCGTCAGGATGCACTAGGTGCTCCAAGGGTGCCAGTTGCCTCATTTTATTTCCCTTGTGCAATGTGCCCTTCAGGATGCACTACGTGCTCCAAGGGTTCCACTCAACTCTTGACTGACTTGGTAGACATACAAAACCCCTGGAGTCAATACTCCACCAGGTGATCTTGTGGGATACTAAGGTCCTTTAAGGAATAAGTCCCCTGGCTTATTGCGTGCCCCTTAGAATCATTGTGAGTGACTGTCGTAGTCTTCCCTCACGACATCGTGGGTCTTCTCGAACTAGTTAGTCGTTAACCTACAATTCAAGCCATGGTGGGAGTGCTAGTAGGTTGTGGCAGGGTTGTTGTCCACACCTCTACCTCAACATCTCTGGTAGTCGTGTGCGACTCCTCTACTCCACATATGATTCAGGTCAGTAAGTTATCGTCACCCTGCATCATCAACGAATAATGTTAGAAATAAAATTCATAATCATAACATCTGATCAGATCCACATATCTCATATATACAACAATCAAACCCCAATAGTCCACTCCCTAACTAGTTCCAGAGTCCAAGGGTGTCATTGATGCCTCTGTATCCTCAAGGTCCAAAATCCTATACACTCGGCAGAACTGAATCAATAACACTTGTCTATATCAATACAAAAAAATAACATGTCATCATATCTAGAATACCTCATAATCATAATCAAACACCGAATAGTATAATAATTTGGATCACTTGCAAGAAAGTTTCCTCAAAGAATAAGTTCACTCAGTGTATGCAAGAGCGGGATGTTACATACACCCCCTCTTGGTCTAAAATTTGTCCTGAGGTTTCATAGTATATAAGTGCAGAAACAATGTGTATCACAGTATCATAAGTCTAGCTATCAAACAAAAATGGAAACTGCTAGCACATATCATATGTGTCCTCCTAGGTCGTCGAGTGTAGACTATAGTTGTCCCATTGGACCTAGACCTGATCTATTGTTCAATACCGTAGTTGTCAAATGCAATGATCTAGGATGCAGATTATCTCATCCATGAGTGCCCCCTCATCCGATATATGAAACGAACTCATGTCAATAACATGTGTAGGATCACTAATATAATGTCTCAAAACAGATATGTGAAAAACGTTGTTCATACGTCTCAAAGAATCAAGAAAGGCTAGTCGATAGGCCATAGGCCCCTTCCTCTCCACAATCTCGAAAGGTCCCATGAAACTAGGAGAGATTTTATCTCCCTTTCCAAACTTGATCGAACTCTTATTTGGTTTTACCTACAAGAAGACTCGATCGCCAACTTCGTAACTACAGTTTACATGGCGTGCATCGACATAACTCTTCTGCCAATCCTGCGCTTCTTTAATCCTTTGTCTTATTATTTTCATTTGATCTTCCATTTCTTGGACCCCTTATGGTCCCACTAGGACCCTATCCTCAAGCCGATCCTAACTCAAAGGTGTCTGACATGGTCTCGCATAAAGAAAC
This sequence comes from Picea engelmannii, assembly GCA_009831015.1. Lineage (NCBI taxonomy): Eukaryota > Viridiplantae > Streptophyta > Pinopsida > Pinales > Pinaceae > Picea > Picea engelmannii. Next base: position 85,713 of record ML797760.1, read on the forward strand.
TTGAAAGACACCATCTTAATGGTGCCTTGGTAACTGTTGTTATAAGCGAATTCTACCAGTGGAAAGAATTATTCCAATGCTTTTGTTGGTTCATCACGTTCATGCACAACATGTATTCCAAGACTTGGTTTGTTTATTCGGTCTACCCGTCAGTATCTGGGTGATACGCAGTACTAAAGTTAAATTGAGTTCCCAAGGCCTCTTGGAAACTAGTCCAAAATCATTCGGTAAACACCGATCCTCGATCGAATATAATTCTCGTAGGTATGCCATGCAGCCTCACAATATTACTGATGAAAACTCTAGCTATGTTAGGTGCGTGATTCGTCATCCTCATAGGAATAAAATGAGCACTCTTCATCAGAGTGTCAACTATCACAAAAATCGAGTCGTGTCTCCTTGTCATCAGTGGCAATTCAAAAATGAAATCCATCGAAATGACCTCCCATTTTGATTCCAGAATAGTGTGTCGTTGTATTAATCCTGCTCGATGTCTATGTTCATCCTTTACCTGCTGACGTTCTAGACATTTGGCCACATAGTTTACTATGCATTCCTTCATTCCTTTCTAGAAGAATAAGGTTTTAAGGTTTTCCCTAATCTTTGTGACCTCTAGGTGAGACATGTACATTGCTCTGTGAGCCTTTTTTAGGATCAAACTCCTCAACTCGTTGTTTGTGACCTCTAGGTGAGACAATTTCCCATACAATTTGTTTTCTCATAGACACTATAGTACAAAGCGCAATTGCTCGTCATGCTCCTCCATCATCTGAGAGTAAATCAAAATATCATTGATGAATACTTAGACAAACTTGTTCAAGTACTCACGGATAACCTTGTTCATCAAACTTGTAAATATGCCTGGGGTGTTTGTCAGTCCAAATGGTAAAATAGTAAACTCGTAATGTCCAAACCTTGTCTTAAAGGAAGTCTTAGGGACATCATCCTCTTGATCCGTAACGGGTGATACCCTAGTCTCAAGTTGATGCTTGAAAACACCATCGCACCCTTCATATGATCAAAAAATCATCAATCCTTGGCAATGGATATTGATTCTTGTTCGTTACCTTGTTCAATTGATGGTAGTGAATGCAGAGTCTCCACAACCCATCCTTCTTTCGTATGAAAATAACAGGCATGCCCCACGGTGACACACTTGGGTGTATAATTCCTAGGTCTAACATCTCCTTCTATTGCATTCTCAACTACTGTAACTCCGAGGTTGATATCCGATAAGGTGTTCCTACTATCGGTTCAGTCCCTAGTTTTAGGTCTATGGTAAAATCCAATTCCCTCTCTGGTGGCATCCCAGGTAACTCCTTCGGAAAGATGTCCACAAACTCTCTCACCATCGGAAGCTGTTCTAGACCTTCCGCTACTTTCTTTTTGTGTAATACAAGGATCGCATAAAGCTTACACCCCTTGTGCATTCTCTTCCATAGCTGTAAGGAAGAAATGAACCTTAGGGAAACTCCCTGGTTCTGACCTACAATCACGCGTCTCAATCCCTCATCATCGACCAAGCTCAACCGTTTCATCTTACAGTTGAGTATCGCCTCATGTGATTCTAACCAGTCCATACTGATCATGATGTCATAAGATCCTAGGATTGTGACGTACAGGATGGCCCTGGTAACAAACTCTCTCAGGTCAAGGCTACATCCTGTAACCTTCAGTAGCACTTGGACATATCAAATTCTAAGGGTCTGGTCAGCGATGGTACCTGACATCTTGAGGACAGTCGACTGGTGCTCTTCCTGATGTTTATTCACCACTGCATGAATCTGATGGGCCTTGCCCAAATCTCCCACGGTAGTGGTTCTGACTGATCCATATGCTCTAGTCCTCTTCACTGGGTAGTCGCTTTGGAAATGTGGCTCCCCACATTCCAGCACAATTTCTTTGGTCTATAATTCCTGGTACCCGAAGTAGAATTTGAATCCTAACACTAAGTCCAACACGAACTTGTTGACCTTAAGTTCTCTATAATTTGGAGTGAAGCATATCGAAACAACTCCAAAATAGGCCTCGTACCGAGGCATGGTATGACTGCATTGTCCCAAGGCATTGAAATCATTGATATGACGCTCGACGAATTCTTCAGAAAGATATCTCTCCTGGAACCACTCCTCGAATAGTTCCCATGACGTGTCTTTGATGACCATGTTCAAAGTGGTAGGACTATCTTCCACCATAGAAGAGCACTTCCCTTCAGTTGAAAGACCTCCATGCAGACCTTCATGTTGGAGGTATAGTCGTGAAGAACGAAGCATGTCTCCATACTCTCCCACCATGCCTCTGCGGCAACGTCGTCCGAGGCACCCAAGAACTCTGAAATTTGACCTTCTCGAGTTCGCAGTGAAAACTAATGATACTGACTAGGCATGTTGTGGACCCTCATGGATACAGGCACCCTAGCCTCATCTCAATAAATATGGTGAATCAAGGCCTCTCACAATCTCTGGAAGGACCTTGTCAGACCATCATCATCCCTTATAACAATCGGATCCAGCCCAAGGACTTTCTCCTCCCCTTGGGGGTTAGACTCTGAGGGCACGAGCACTTCTGGAGGCATCCAACCTCCTTCCACAACACGACACTGCGAACCTCGGTGGCGTCCTCTAATAGAGCTCACCACATGGACATGTTAAAGTTTTTAGTTAGAGCTAGGTTAATACTCAAGGGTTTACTGCAATGGAAATCCTGGTGATCCACAGTCGCAAGGTTGACCTTGCTTTGATACTATATGTAACCACCCCAAATCGTTACGACTGCAAGCAAAGCGAAAAGTGCAATTTTTTTTGTGTTTTTAGGAAATAAGGCAATGACGACAATAGTTGAACCACACAACCTAACGATGAACATGCGCACGCCGATCAAGCAATAGTAAACAATGTCTCAACGCACTAGCACAATGAGAAATAGGGAAAAACATGTGTAGATCAAATAGAAACGACTAACTTCCCGACACAAACATGGCAATGCCCACAAGATAAATGACAACATCCACAATCCCAACACAATGGTCCCGACGCCCAGTCCCTAGAACCTCTATCACATGAAAAACCCAAGGCATGAAGGTGTTGCAACCCAAGCACCAACACAAACTCACAATGATCAACCAGATCCATAATGAGAAGCACAAACTTCGACCAAGTTATCCTTTACCTCTATCCAATGGGGCGTGCCATGATATCCTCATCAGGAATCATGTCGCTCTCAGGTGATAGGCGTGACCATAACCCTGGTGCAACATAACCTATCTGGACCAATGACTCTAGATGAATCCAACACTCTAGGATTCGGGTTACTGACAAGAAGAGTACTGATCCAAGCACCCAATCGAAAAGTCAACGAGATGACTATGACAATCATATGACACAATAAATTCCTAGTATAACCAGAATAATAGGTACACAATAAAAGATTGTCATTAAAAACAAATATTTCATTGCAACTATCCTCCAATCCCAATATCAGAAAATTAACTTCCTAAGGAGGAAATCACTATCGTTTAAATGGAACAAAAATGGAACATGTCTTCAAGCAATAAGAACATTTATTTTTTTAGAATCTGGAAACACTATTCTTTAAAGACACCAAATTAAAGGGTGCTATCTGTATAGTCTAAATATCGATAATCTGTATCACATTAGATAGAAAAATATTGTCATTACCTATTAAAATCTTCTAGCTATAAAACGCATACCACACATTGACAACGCTTTGCATACAAAAATATCATTGTTGTCTAACTTGATTCTCTATACTTTTGCTTCCCATTCAACAAGAGCTAATTAATGAAATTAACAGTGATGACATTAATGTCTAAAAGTAATACTAACCCTTAAAGAGGTAAGATAATGATATATATAAAGATGATATATTTTAAGGATATAAACTTTCAAGGATAAAATGCTAAGTTAAAAGACAATGCTGCACGAAAACATGACAATGCTGGGCGAATTATGATACAACTGTTCTTTTAAATGAATAAATCACTGCCATCTAAATAGGGTGCTATCTATCAAAAAAAGGTTGTTTCTTAATGCAAAAGGTCAATGCCAATTATCACACAATGTCTATCAATAATTATGGGTGGAAACTCAGTCAACACCATAGATTCAACGTTGTCTACCCCAACTCCCCACTGTCATTTTCCCCCCCAAAAAACGTTGATGTTCACCTGCAAAATGTTGCCATTGCACCTATAGAAACACAATCGTTACCCCAGACAAGATGCATCCAATACACCAGTGGGAACACAACTATTACATAGAATTATGTAGTCTGGATTTATATTAAAATCGCATTGGAATTTGCACGCACAATAAAGTAAGGTAATGTGAGTTTGCTATCATTGGAACAAGCAAAGTCACAGTCATGAATATAGGTTAAAAATTAAGGATTGAAATTTGCAGTCAAGGTGAATAAGGTCAGTTAAGTTTGCGGTCAATGGAATAGGTGAAACCGCTGGGATAACCTCAAGGAGAGCGTTGTGTCATAAATTAAGGATAACCAAAACAATGTAAATCGCTGGGCATATTTTAAAGAAATTACAATAAATCAATTAAGGAATATATCGTTGTGCAGGTAATTAAAGAATAACGATAACAATTCATAGAGAAGCAGTGTCAGAAGGTGCATTTGAATTCTCCTCATTTGAGAACGAGAATCTAATTACATCATCTACAAGGGCATATATATATATATATATATATATATATCATTGTGTAGAATAACAAGAACCTGTATAACTCTGTGCGTACATTAAGAAATAACATTAACTTCATTAAGAAATAACAAAACTTTATCCCTGCGCATAGAATAAAGGAGTAACAATAACTATAAATCGTTGCACATAAAACTATGCCTCTCCTTCGCTAGGACTGCCCTTTAATCAGAGATAACCATAACACTATTTTAAAGAAATAGAAATATCAAATCACGGTATCAAATCCCCTTCAGTGTATCATAAAATGTTGAGTTTTAATCGTAAGAATGGCACTGAGTTAAGTCACCATCAAGGTACTATATATTGTAGAAAAAAAAATGCATGCCAGAAGATTCAATTCAATCAAGGGATATAAAAAAATTGCTATGTATGAAAGGTAAAAGTTGTAGCCTTTGAAGGTAAATTCACCATGTAAATGAAGGTAACGATTGCAGTTTGAAAAGGTGAAGATCATAGAGTAGTCGAAGTAATATATCCTAGCCATTACACCAAAAAAATGTAGTCCAAAAGAATTTATAAACTGTCATTCGAGTGGGTAAATCTGCAAGATAAATTCGTCTTCAAATAAAATAAAGTGCAGAGGTAAAATCGCAGGCCAGAGGTGCAAAAAAATAAGGTAATTTCGCAGAGTAAATGGTAGAATAGATATATAAAAACCACACAGTAAATTCGCTAGGAAAAAGCATTAAATCTCAAACTTAAATTATTGCCAGGGATGCACCAAAATGCAGGGATCAACGTAGAGGATCATAAGCGGTTCTCCACGGGAAAGGAAAAACAATCACAGAGGAAATCAGTCGCAACAAGGCGCAAGACAATCACTCAACCAGGAAAAATCAACAGGGGTAGACAGCTGGGCAACACCATCTTTCATTCATCATCCACACAGAAAAGCAGGGCATTAGTATCTATATGTCTATTAACACCGAAGTGATGACTGTCGATCTGACTCTTAGCTGACTACTCAGTGGTGGACTGATGATCTAGGGATGAGTTCGAAAGATAAATCACAATCTCTTCATAATAATCATTAAAACAGACATAACAACATAACAGTCAGGGATCGATTGCTAATGGAGTCAATTCAAGAAACGAGGTTAAGGCTATGGTGAAATTAAGTTCTCCATTAAATGATAAGTAACAAACTTTATTTACATAATTAAAAGTACAGAAAATGAAATTGCAAGATCAATATTACTCTACCATTCAAAATAAAATCATGTGTACTGTATCTCGATTCGACTGCTCTGAGTTGTTGTCCCACGTGCTCTGTCCGGCTCCCTCTTTCCGACTATTGTGACTTCACTGATACCTCCCAACCAATTCTAGGGGTAACTTCTTCCCCCTTAGCTCCCCGAGCCATAAAAGGGGCCACACACACTAAATCAAAGAACAACTAGCTCCCAGCTCGCCTCGCAAGGTCGAGTTGCCACTCGCCACCTAGTTGGGTATCCCAACTCGCATAAGATAAGTCAGTCAAGTAAAAAATTATGTAGTGTAACATTACGCATCCAAGAAGATATCCATACTCCTCATCCTTCCTCCTTTATATAGAGTTTCTAAGTGATTTATTTCTCAAATTCCCATTTAATTTAATTTCCGATATAATTTAATTCAGAAAAATCCTCCCCGTACACATGTCACCCATCCCCTTCGTTGCACTAGAAATTAATTTCATTAATTATTTAATGACTCCTATTTCCCTCACCCACCTAAAAGCATTCCAAGAATCACTCCTAGGTGTCCCCATATTCTCTTACACATTTTAATGACTTACGTCCTTACTAAATTCCTAGTTGAGTTCAATTTAGAAGGTTCTTAAAGGCAATATTCTTTACTAAGTTAGTCATTCTTCTTTTTCCTTGTGTTTCTCTTTTTCTTTATGTTTCCCTCATTTCCCTTTTCATCTAAACTCAAATTAGCATAAGTAACAAACAATCAATTCCCTTTTAAAATTCCAATCCCTCCATATAATTTGATTTAAATAAATTAATCAAATTTCTTACCCCATTTTCCTCACATGTTTAATGATTATTATTATTATTATTTTAACCACATGTATCACTTACACCTAGATTTTAATTTCTGAGGATGGGCAACATTTTTATTAGGGAATTTCTTTTTAAATCTTTCTTATCACATCATTTGTTCTAAGGCCATCTAGGTTTATTCATTTATTAGTTAACAAGGCGACGTGCCCTTCAGGACGCACTAGGTGCTCCAAGGGTGCCACTCGCCTCATTCTATTTCTCTTGTGCAATGTGCCCTTTAGGACGCACTACGTGCTCCAAGGGTGCCACTCACCTCTTTTCGTTTCTTGCGCAACGTTCCCTTAATGACACACTATGTGCTCCAAGGGTGCCACTCGCCTGTTGACTGACTTGGTAGACATCAAAAACCCCTAGAGTTAATACTCTACCAGGTGATATTGTGGGAGACTAAGGGAATCTAAGGAATAAGGCCCCTGTCTTATTGCACACCCCTTAGAATCATCGTGAGTGACTGTCGCAGTCTTCTCTCACTACATTGTGGATCTTCACAAACTAGGTAGTCATTAACCTATAATTCAAGCCATAGCGAGAGTGCTAGTAGGTTGTGGTAGGGATGTTATCCACACCTCTCCCTCAACGTCTCTGGTATTCATGCATGACCCCTCTACTCCACATGTGAGTCTGGTCGGCAAGCTATCGTCAGCCTGCATCAACAACGAATCATGTCATAAATAAAATCCATAATCATAACATCTAATCAGATGCACATATGTCATATATACAATAATAAAAACTCAATAGTCCACTCCTTCACTCGATCCGGAGTCCAAGGGTTTCATCGATGCCTCTACATCCTCGAGGTCCAAAATCCTACACACTCAGGAGAACCGAGTCAATAGAACCTATCTATATCAATACAACAAAATAACATGTCATCATATCGAGAATGCCTCATAATAATTATCAAACACCCAATAGTATAATAATCCGGATCACTTGCAAGCAAGTGTCCTCAAAGAATAAGTTCGCTTAGTGAGCGTAAGAGCGGGATGTTACATTTTGGAACTGGGAGGCTGGCTGAATTGGTTTCCCCATGGGGGAGTTGAGTAATCACAGTCTAGGATAAACAGTCGATGTTATAATTTTTTAATCTGAAAGGATTTTTATAGAAAACTTACTTACAAAAAAAAAGAAAAACATATCTCATATTGTCGCGTGTGTTTAATGATACATCATTATACTCTAATCACAATTCAATGTGCTTAAGTGTTTTAACGATGTCTTTAGACATGACCTCTCTTCTTTGAAGTTTATTACTCTCTGTTTATTCTTTAGCTCTTGTTTTTGGTCCTTTCAGTATTACACCCAATCCCCAACACTCATATCATTGTGCCTAGGTTTTATTCATGGCCCTTAATCTTAAGAAGGTTCAAGAAGGGCAGAGCACATTCTTGTTAGACCTCTAAGAACATTCACAAGTATGCTTAGACCTCTAAGAACATTGAATATAATGTGTGTGAGTTATTTCTATTCAATTTTTTTACACACGATTGACGACTTTAACATATGTGTTTATTGATTTCGATTCCTCGGACGTAGATTCATAATTACAAACCTAGTGGTTTGGGCTACAAATACATTAAAACCTCCATTTTTTTTTAATGGCTCTCAATATCTCTATTTTTCATGTTATTTTTATATAGGCTACACAAATCTACTGTTGATGAAACTACACACACATATAGGGTCAACTATGCATATTTCAATTATATAATTTTAGAAAATTATTGTTTACTATTTTTAATATATTTTTTCTTGACATATATCATAATATTAAAATGCATACATCTTTAATCCATGATATAACTTTTCATCACTTTAACCATTTTTAGAAAAAGTTATATGTTGCATTAGTACAAACTAAGATCTACAATCTTAAAAAAATTAAAACATGTTTGATTATATTAAGACCCTCATACCCTGCAAGGCCTTGTAATTTCAAGGATATAATTACTTTCATAATTTAAGAAATATATAAAATTGACCTTATAAATTTTGAAAAAATAGCTTGCAAAAGAACAATGTGTTCTCTACAATTCTACTAAATCTTTAAATAAACTTCCATCATTTCCATACCCAACACTTGGACTAATTGGAACATATGCATTATAAATTTTATGTAAAAAATAACATAGTGTTAGAAAAACCCAAATTTTACATAGTCATACATAAATTTTATAAATAAAAATTATATATATTTCTTTTCCTTCATTTGATATTCTTACACCATATTCAAATTCAATGTGAAAGTATCTCAAGTCACCCCTCCAAATTAAGAAATTGTTGTTTTCCCATGTTTAATTTGCCACTAATGCATCATGAGATACCATCGTTTAGCTTGCACCAACCTAGATATATCACCCTATCCCTTCATTAAATGCTTCACTTTCATTAAATAAATCACAATGATATATCTCTTCACATTGCCAACTCTCCTCCAACCCCTCCACCAAATAAAAATATTGTTCATTGAAACTCCCCAATGTGTATACCCCTAGGTTTATCGTTAAACACCCCTCCCACCCCCTTAATACCATATAATATATTGAATTACATTTCAACTATTTTTAAACCCTCAATATGAATGCATGTGCTATGATATTGGTTTATTAGTGATTTCCACATGGGTTGAGTAGACTTGGTTCCACCATGGTCGACTCTGGTGAAGGATGTTTAGCTATAGTTAAAAATTATTGAATATGATTGACTTTGGTTGATTAGATTTGAGTAAGTTTGAACATGATCAATTATAGTTGACAATATTTGATAATCATCCTTATCTCAATTTAATTAGTTCAATATCTACTCTATTAATTGATTCAATGCATTTACTTTATAGTTAATTATGCTTGTTCTTAATTAATTTTTATGTTATACATCATATTTTTTATTTCTACTTGGTGAACTATGTAATTTATGTTTATTTTTAGTTAATTACGATATTATATATTATAGATTTTATTTTTAAATATGTAAACTATGATAATTTAAATTTAGCATTTCATCTTCGAAACACATATCATCTACTCTATCTAGTTGGTTCAAAATATCTAATTGACTATGATTGAATCTCTATGTAACTGTATCGTTTGAGATTTGAAATTGTGTGAGAGTCAACATTTGATCTCAACAATTTCTTGTAGCAAACAATTGAGGGGAAGTTGGGGTTCAACTTTGCACCAAGCATTTGCTTTGCTCTCCCAGCAAAATGCATCGGAAGGAAAATGACATCTTAAGGAAAAGGGTTCTAGGAGGTTTCTAGCATTCCCCGTCAAGTAGGTACAGTACAGTTACAATATTTTTTTTAGTATCTTATAAAGATAATGTTAAATTAT
>ML797760.1:107530-139001 GCA_009831015.1 Picea engelmannii
GGGGGTCCCATATCCTCCCTGCTCCCTGTGTTAGTGTTGACTAGGAATTTCCCCCATGGGCATTGTTAATTTCTCTCTCTCATCTTTTAATGATCATCTTCCCCTTGGTGTCTACCTTCGTGAGGAAGGTTCTCCTTGCGTCCCTGGATGCCTGTTCAATTCTTGTCATCTGACGAGCGCTCTTTGGAGGTTCCTTTCCCTAGGGGCATCTCATGTTGCTGGTTTTCTTCATGCACACCATCTTAACTTGCAAGTGGTGGTTCTTACATTGGGTTCTTTCCCTGTTTCGTTGCACCTCCTTCTAATAAGTAAGGTGGCCCCTGTAATTGCGATGTTGCGTTCTGTTATATGTTCTGGTGTCCCAACCTTTATGGAGCCAACCCGACTGTGGTCTCGTCCTTGAAATCATGATCTATTCATCAAGGTGGTTCTTCCATTCAGAAGAGTATGTTCCAGAGCATGTGCATTTGATGACCCTGCCATTATCCCTTTGCCAATGCTCTTCCCTGCTCATTGTATGCCATCCCTTTCTTGGTCCCATCTCGATACTTAGGTCAGATTTGTTCCTTCTTGGCCTTAGTGAGACCTGTCATTCATCGTCCTTTTTCTCCTACGAGTTAGGTCCATCGTCCTTTACCACCTACGATTTATCTCTTCTGCTTTCCAATGGGTAACTTTTGTACTTCTTTTTATTGACGGGGTTGTGGTGTCGTACCTTTGCTTGATATGTGATCTGCGTTTGCATTTGCAACCTTATTTGATTGGTGGGACATTAGATTCTCTCTGGGACGTACATGTCCTACAACGTCTTTTGCGCCTCCATTCTTGTTGTAATCTTCCATACTACTCCTTTTATCCCAGTCTTTTGCCACAAGTTGGGTGTAGTCTGCTTGGAATTGACCTTGCAGGATGTTGCTCTAGGTTGTGTCCAATTCTGGACCTTCATTCTTGACCCCCTCATTTTCTATTATGTCTGCCAGTCCATTTTATGACCTCCTCACCCAGCGCAACTCCACATTGATCCCTGTTCGCAAGTGCTCCTGAATTTTTTTAGTAGGTAGGCCAATCGCCAGTGCCTCTCGATATTGCCTATTTTGGTACCGTTTTGGAGTTTTCTCATTATGTAGATGACTAGCATGGAGTTTCCTTCCACTATGGCGTTCGTCATCTCCTCCCGGCTAAGAATCTCTAGACTTGTCTCCAGGGCCCCGAATTCTGTGGCGTTATTGGTAGATTTTCCCAGGCTCCCCGCATATACTCGTATGATGTTCCCCTTATTGTCCCTAATTAATCGTCCCAGTCCTGTTCTTCCTGGGTTGCCTTTCGCCGCCCCATCAAAATTCAACTTGAGAGAGCCTAGAGGTGGGGGTTTTTAGTTGCGCTCACATACCTGGAGTTGCGTCTGTTGTTTTTTTGGATTGGGTTTGCGCACACTAGTTAGTTGGAAAACCTCTAGGACTCTAGAATCCTGATCAATGGATTGCGCACTACCCTCCTGGAAGTTGTGACTCGTCACCATATGATGTATCATGGAGGTTATTATTTCCTTGATCTTCCCTTCTGGCCAAATTTGGTTTCCGAAAATGCACATGTTCCTTTCCTTCCATGTCGACCATATGATCATTCCTAGGGTGAGGATCCAACATAGGTTCACCTCTGCTTGGTCGCTGTAGTTTTCTCTCTAGATATTGATTATTGCGGCTATGTTACCACGGATCCTGTCTGACTGACGGAAGATACTTGATGCCCAGTCCCATAGTTCTGCAATGTAGGCGCATTCATCGAGGACATGTTTTGTTGTTTCTTCTTGAGTTTGACATAGTTGACATCTTGACGGACCAATGAAACCTCTTTTCCTTAGGTTATCCCAAGTTAGGATGCAGTTATCTAATATTAGCCAGTAGAAGATCTTAATCTTTGGCCATTGGGGGTTGTTCCAAAACTTATCCCAGTGTTGTGCTAGGTCATATTGATCTGGGTCCTTCATATAGTGCTAGACTTCTTTTAGGTTGAATTCCCCTCCGTCTTTTTTTCCCCACCTCAGCTGGTCTTCTCCTTCCGTTACTATTATTTTCTATCTGCCCAGTTCCTCCTCCACCTCTTTTATTGTTGTTGCGGGTATTTCATTGTTCTGAGGAATAATATTGTCCCAGGTTCTCCATTTTTTGCGATCCATTCCCTACTACCAGTATTGATAGACGTTGATTTTTCCTTCTGTGATGAGGTCCTGTTGGAGTATCCCTCTGTTTGGGTTTTCCATCCTTGGTTCCTGTTGCAAAGCGTCCTCCCAAAATTTGGTTGTTCTTCCATTCCTAATTTCCCAAAAGTTGTGTGTCTGAATCCATGCTTTGTTGTGCCATCCTAGGTTCCAGATGGCTGAGCCTTCCCTAGTTCCTCCAAAGTGAATTATGTCCTGGTTGCGGGTGTCCGGTGCGTACTTTTCTTTCCATAGCTTTACCCAAGGTGTTGTAGTTTGTTTGAACTAACACCACCATAGTTTCACCCCATATGCATTGTTGGTTGTTTGTGGATATTACATCCCCAAGCCTCCTTTTCTTTTTGGCCTACAGACTTTCTCCCAGGCCACCACGACCCATTTTTTCTTTGTTTCCACACCTCTCCAAAGGAAGTCCTTCTGGATGGATTTAATTTTCTATAGGATCCCCTGTGGGGTGGGGAAGACTGGAATCATATAGGTTGGAATAGCTTGTAATATAGTCTTAGTTAGGATCAGTCTGCCAGCTAGATTAAGGGACCTATACATCTAGTTTTTTACCTTCTTCTGTAACCTGTTTATTACTCCTTCCCAAGTTGACAACTTATATACTTTGTCTGTCAAAGGAACCCCCAAATACTTGGTTGGGAGTGTTTTTCGTTCAAAGCCTAAAACATTGGTCAAATTCCTTTGGATAGCTAGGTTGGTATTAAAAAAAAATATCATCGACTTGAAGTGGTTAATCTCAACGCCTGAGGCTTCTCCAAAATCTTCTAGGATGCATTTTTAGGCTTTGGCTTCTTTGACTGTGTGTATGTCGTGGAGGAGTGTATCATCAAAAAAACTGTTGGTGGGTTGAAGTAGGGAAATTTTCGAAGGGTTTGAGCCCAGTTATTTCTCCAGTTGTTGTTGCACTCTTTATGTTCATGCTAAGGCCTTCCATTATCAAAATGAATAGGAAGGGGGACATCAGGTAGCCTTGTGTGATCCCTCTCGTGGGCCAGAAAGTTTTGGTCGAGGCTCCATTGGTTAGTAGTGAGTAGCTTGTTGTGGATACTAGGATGACAATCCAATTGATCGAGTGATGGGTGAAACCAAAGGCTTCCAAAGTCTTGATCATGTAATGCCAGCTAATTTTATCATAAGCTTTTGCTAGGTCCAGTTTTATTAACATTCCCCCCCCTCTTATGATGTTTTAAGGTGTGAATGATCTCATGGGACTGGATGATATTGTCCATTATTTGTCTACCTTCCACGAAGCCTACCTGTTCTTGCGAGATCAGTGAAGGTAGGAGGGGTTTCAATCTATTTGCTATGACTTTGGAGACAATCTTGTAGATCACGTTACAAAGTGCTATGGGTCTGTACCGGTCCAGGGTTTTGGCTTCATTTTCTTTAGGGATGAGGGTGATCATGGTTGCATTTAGAGCTTTAAGGATGGAGGCAGACCTTCTAGAGTCCTCTACTACCTTATTGATGTCATATTTGACAATTTCCAAACAGTCTTTGAAGAACTCCATAGTGAATCCATCTGGACCTGGTGCTTTCCCACTGAGCATTTCCTGGAGAGCTTGATCAACTTCTTCCATGGAAATAGGTTTGTTCAGGAAGATGTTTTGTTCCTCAGTAACCAAGCATGGAATATGCTGGGTTATCTTCTATATGGCCTCTGATCTATCTTGATGAGGTTCTTGGGCTATCCCAAGGAAGTGTCTAACCAGAGCGCTTTTGATCTCCTAATGTGACTCGTGCTCGATTCCATCCTGGTCCTTGATCTTCAGTATTTTGTAATGGGCTCTTCTGGCCATGGTTGTTCTATGGAAGAACTTGGTGTTCCTCTCTCCTTCCTTTAGCCATCAGATGCGAGACTTTTGACACCATAGTGTTTCCTCCTGCTAGCATTGCGCCTCCCATTCTTGTGTCATTTGGAGCTCTTCCCTTTTTCAGTCCTCCGTATAGCCTTCCTGTAAGCAAGTTTCTTGGATTTTTTTCATTTTTTCTTCGATGTCATTTTTCTCTGTGTTTATATTCCCAAATATATCCCTATTCCATTCCTTGATTTTTTTCTGACGTATTTACGTTTCTTGTGTAGTTTGAACTTCCTAGTCCCTTGCTCCGGTTTCTCCTCCCACCACCATTGTTTGATGTTTTCCTTGAAAGTCGGTTGATCAATCCAAAATTTCTCGAATCTGAAGGGTTTTTTCTTAGGTGTTGTTTGGAAGCCTGCTTTCAGATGTACTAGCCAGTGATCAGATCCACCCCAGGGGAGGATCTTGTAGTCTATGGTTAGCCCCTGCATGATGATTGAATCTGATATAAGGATCGGTCAAGTCTTGTAGCTACCTGGAACTGGTTCATCCATTTATTGGTCCAGGTGAACTAGCCATTCTTGGTTTGAAGGTATACCATCTTCGCTATGTTTATAAAATTTGAAAACTCCTCCACATCCTGATCCAATATTCTCATACCACCCTTCTTTTCCACAAGGGAGGTGATAATGTTGAAGTTCCCTGCCAGTATCTAGTGGAGGTTGGTGGCTTGACCTTTCATATCTTCTAGGTCTCAAATCATTCCTTTATTTTCCTCTAGCCCATGGGGCCCATACACATTTGTGCATAGAATCTCCTCAGTATTTCCTATGATTTGCATGCGTACCGCTAGGGTGTACCTGGTTGCCTCAACTGCTATTAAATTTAGGATTTGTGGGTTCCACAGAGTGAGTATGCCGCCTAACCTTTTGTGGTCTTCAATGGATACCATCTTGCACTTGCGCCAGTGTTGTCTATTGATTGCCTCCATTCTGTCTGTAGTACATTTCATCTCTTGAATAAAATAGGGATCCAGTTGCTGGAATGCTTTATTTTATTCCTAAGGATTCTTTGTTTTCTTGGGTTGTTTAGGCCTCTTATATTCAAAGTTATAACCTTCATTTTTAAACATGTGGGGGAGAGTGGGGAAAGAGATTCTTGATCTTACTCAAGTTTATTAGTAGCGCTCCCAGCCCCTGTAGTGCTACGTTATTTGATTTCCTACCTTTTTTCCTTCTTGTCTATTTGGGTGATGGTTGTGATTGTCCCTCGTCGGCTTTCACTCCTAAGTGTCCTATCTCCCCATGTGTGTGTTTTTGTCCTCTGTCTTTGGCTTCCTCCCATAGTAAAAATAGGTATTGGATGCGGTCGAGTTTCTATGTTGGTACATTGTCGACTCCCTGCCTTTTCCATTGTTCTAATATGTGCGAAAGGTCTATCCCTTCCCTTCCCACCAAGTCTCTGAGATCAATGTATTATGTATCTACTTCGCTCGAGGTCATCTCTGCATCCCCCTCTGCGTCTTGCATGACAGTGTTGTCCTCTTTTGTTTCTCCGTCCATCGGGGTTGTGCAACTCCCCTGAGTTTTTGTAATGTTTGGTTGTTAAGAGTGTTGCAACAATAAAAAAATCACCTCTCTTGTTTTGTTGACTTTAAGAAAAATTTTTACACTCTCCCTAGGACCAACCTTTGGAATAGGTTAGAAGAGATAAAAGTTTCCTTCTGGCTGAGATTTGTTGTGGTAAGGTTGTATGAGAACATTATTTCCAAGTTTAGCAACACTAAGGGTTGGCCAGAAGAAATTAACTACAATACAAGAGTCAAGAAAGGTTGTCCCATATCCCCTACTCTTTTTGGCATTTCCAACGAAAAGTTGGAAGATTGTTTGAAGCCACAGGTTGTGTTGGACCAACTCTTGATAGCATTGTAATCATCCTTCTTCTCTATGTCGATGATATTTTTATTATGGAAATGAATCCCTATGACATTAGTAAGTAGCTTAGAATCCTCAAAGACTTTTGATCCAGTATAGGTATGACTATGAAGACTGACAAAATGAAGGTTATGGTCATTAAATCCAACAATATCACCTACAATAATTTTGTATATGGAAACAATATCTTGGAGGAAGTAACTTCATACAAGTATATTGGAATTCATATTCATCACAAGTTCAATTGGAACTATAGCATTGATACAAGCATACATGGAGGGTGGAAAGCTTATTATGGGCTTGGAAATAATTGTAAATTAGCAGACATTTGACTATGGGATAAGAATTTTTTTTTGTTTTGGATACTTGTCACTCTTAATATATTATATGTATGTGAACTTTGGGGATGCAATATTTATGAAGAATCCTGGAGAAAGGTATAGTGAATCCAAAATAATTTTATAACTTATAATCTCAAATTAAGGGAAATACACCCTATCCTATCCTCCTCATCGAAGCGATCATTTCCCCCATTTAGAGCACAACTATGATTAGGTACTGTTAGCAATATTTCTTGTAAGAGGGGATAGAACGCAAAGATTGGGGTTAAAAACCCACTTGTCCTAAGTTTTGGTTGATAATGCGCCCACGGTAAGCAATGTGCAAGTTCGAGCGGCAGCGATTCGTGCGCCCAGATCAACGGTGCGTATTGAATTCCGGACCCCCCCTGCCTTTCTACCNNNCAGATCAGCACGCCCGGATCAACGGTGATAAAGACCATTCCGGACCCCCCCCCGCATTTCTACCTTTAAGCGGAGGGGGGGGGTCCGGAATCGAGCGAGCAGCTTCCGATGGCTGAGATTACAGTACCTGGATCAAGGACGCTTGGACAACCCCATCCTTCCCAGTCGCTCTGCGTTTAGCCAGCATGGGCCCTTCTCCCGTCATGTCATCTTCCTTTCCACTTTTCCCCTGCTGCCGTGTGTCACTCATCCGCCTCCCCTCGTTGGTTCGTGTGGTCCTCCCACCTTCTCATCATGCACTCATTGCTTTCCATGTGTCCCACTCCTTTCCACGTCAGCCTCTCGTCAAAAAGCGAGTCCATTATCTCTCGTCTTTTCCCCTTTTTCTTGTTGTCCTCCACCATGTGCCCTCCTCTGTCTCCCCTCTCACACCTCACCACTTCCTTCGCATCCTCATAGTCCGGTGCTGCCAAACCTGTCATGCGCCCCATTCTCCGTGCTAGCCTCCATGCGTACCCCTCAAACCATTCAGTTATTCCAGGTGACAGCGCAAGAAGTCTTCCATATCCCAAGGTGTTGAGTTGGCCAGGTCGTTCCCAATCCCCATGAAGCAGTTATTGAAGCGGTTGGTGGTGGTTAGACATCGTCTCCGCCATAATGGGAGAGTCCGGCAATGAATTAAAGGCATGTCGATTCACCGCTGGAACTGTCAAAGAATTAGATTGCATCTGACATAAGTTGCACGATCTTTCAGAGGTTGGCTGTTAGAAGCCATGCAGACGCAAAGCTTTCAATGTTGTATCATTGGTTCTACTGTTGTTGTTATTTTTTTGAGTATATGAAGGCGTTTTGGCCATTTTTGTAACTATCGATGGTAGAGCTAAGCTCCCGACTGTAAATTTTCAGTAAACATTCTAGCTTTCTAGGTTATGTATCAGTGTTTGAGATTTCTTGTTTTATGACAAACAGTTTTCCTTTTCCATCTATGTTTCATCTCTTGTTGGAGAGTTCATGATAGAATGCTTCGTATGAATTAACACAGTTGTGTTATGATAAATGATTTATTGTTGCATTGCTATTTTCTCTGGTTTCCCGTATTTGGAAGTAAGAAGATCTTGTTTTCAGATGCCTGCTCTCACAGTCTGTTAGAAGCTTGATGCCTACAGCAGACCCTTGCACCCTTCTCATGAAGTCTTCACCCTACTCACTCTTTATTACAACTCACTGTTTGAAGTTTATCAAGACCTCACTCGTTTATGCATACCTGGCCTAGTTTCTAAGTTGAGACGACTGTTCTGAGTTAGCTTCCATTTGATCACCCCTTTCAAACAAATCATGACATTAAACTGATGGGTGTCAGGCTCTGTTCCTACAAGCAATCCAGGAGTGACTTTTGGCTCCAACATTTCTGGCATCATTGCCGGGGATGAAGTTGAACATTTTCCCCCGGATTGAACGACAAAGATCAACTGATTCTGAAGGTGCATCAGATATCAGAACTTGAAGATTTCTATTGTGCACCTAGCGACTCCATTTTGACGACTCCACTGGGAAGAACCTGCCCTATCAACTGTGGCTTCGAGAGGTAGACACATGAGGTCTAATCCACACTTGCCTTTAGCTACACCAGAGGCTGACTTGGAAGTGGTGCACAGGAAGGGAAAGAGCTCTGTGAAAGAAGTTTCCATCGCTGAAGCAGGTAATGCGCCTTCCCCTTCTGTAAGAACTCCATTTTCTTATTCTCAGCTTCCTATTCATCCTCCCTCTCAGGTTTCCCGTTTTCTGAATTTCGGGAGCGTTCCTGTTGAGTTCTCTCCTCCTAGTCTGGGATCAGAGAGAGAGATCCTTGTCACTCCCCCCTCCCTAGAGGTCATGCCTCATCACAGACCTCAATCTTTTGAAGGTTTCACCACCCCACCTTTTGTTGCTACCACTGCACAGAGAGAAGCATCTGCACACTCAGGTCCCTTGGCTCTCTCTCTGTTTTCGCCATTGTCTCCTCCAAGAACCTATGTTCCGGCATCTCCCATCCGTATTCCTTCTCCTCTGAGTTCTCCTCTACCCAACATCCCTATGGCTGGTGCTAATCCCCCTCCGAATAGGATGGATGCCATAGTTTCTGCGAGATATGCCCCTTTAATCCTACCACATCCTATGAATCCTCTCCCTACTGGAGACTACTTGAAGTACATGCCCAAGTTCAGTGGGGAGGGAGACATAACTGTTGAGGAGCACCTGGCTGCTTTTTACAGTTATGCAGACAACCTAAACATTGAAAATGAAGATGTCTTGATGAGATTCTTTGTCCAAATCCTGGAGGGTGAGGTCAGGAAATGGTTTAGAGGACTAGTCCCCGGATCTATCGCTGGAATTGAAGCTCTGGATAGTGTTTTCCTGAGATAGTGGGGAGACAGGAAGGATTATATGTATTACATGACGGAGTTTGGGTCTCTGAAGAAGATGGAAGGAGTGTCTGTCTCAGACTTCTCCAAAAGATTTAATAAAATGTACAACAAGATTCCTGCAGAGATTAAACCCTCAGAGGCCTCTGCTCAAATTTCCTATGTTGGCGCATTTGACCCTGATTTCTGTCTCATGTTAAGAGAAAGAAGAGCCACCTCTTTAGCTCAGATGCAAGATGCAGCTATAGAAGTGGAATCCAACATATTGGCAGCTGACAAACTGAGAAACCAGGTCGACACAGATAGAAGAAAGGAAAAGTCGGAAGCCTCAACTTCCGGCCCATCACTGCCCCACCCTCAAGTGAACAAGCTGACCCGAGTTATGAACCTCCTTAAAGAAGAGGTGGAAAGATTAAAGGTGGAAAGGAAGAAAATGTATAAGGGCCCTCAGAACACCAAAAATAAAGGGGGTTTTAGGAGGCCAAATAATATTTCTCCCCCGACTATGCACGGAGAAAGGGGAAGGGACAGAGACGACCAAAGAATTCAAGCTCCCTTTTAGAACAATTTTGTGACTGATGAAGAAGAAGGGGAAACAGACGAGCCCGAGCCTAAAATCCACTGCTTAGAAGACACTCCTCCTTTTCCACATCTCACTCGGACTTCTTATGAAGAGTCTCTCATGGATGGTCAGCTGAATGAATTGAGCAAGGGAGACAAAGCTGGCGACAGTCGAGGCAGGTACAACCTGAGGTTCGACAAAAGGGAAGCAGCACCCGACATTCCTGAGCCATCCAATAGAACAGAGAAACATGCTAATGAAGTAGCAGACAGAGGTAAGAGGGCTCAAACTTTCTCTCCCATTGTCCATAATCATGTTCCTGAAATTAGAGAAATCCCAAAGCCTATGTCTTATTTCAATTTCGAACATGAGGTTCAAAAAATCAGAATTCCTGTGCCACTCACTGAGTTAATAAAACATGGGGAATTCAAAAAACGCTTCTCTGAGCTGTTAAAGTCCGAAGCCTCTTTCCCTCTCATAGACTCCATAAACCTCCAAGATGAAAGGCCAGCAGTTGTCCTAGGTCCCATGGTAGAAGACAGAGATGATTCATCCCCTCCCTTCTACACTTCCCTGAACATACATGACAAAGTGCTGCATAATTGCCTTATGGACTCAGGGGCCTCCCACAACCTCATGCCCAAAACTGTCATGGAGGAATTAGGACTGGAAGTCACCCGAGCCTATCACAACCTCTATTCCTTTGAATCCAGGAGGGTACAATGTTTAGGAGTCATTAAGGACCTGGTGGTTTCTTTGTTTCAGCTACCCATGAAGAGTATGGTCATGGATATTGTGGTAGCTGATGTTCCCCCCAAGTTTGGCATGTTGTTGTCAAGGTCTTGGATTAAAAGAATTGGAGGGACGTTACAGATGGATCTCACATATGCCACTATTCCAGTCTTTGGAGGGGAACATAGGAGACTATACAGAGAAGCCCAACTGGCCTACATAATCAGTGATGAAGCCAACCCTACCAATCATCTCATCTATGCCTTGGACACTGATTTAGGCTCCAGTTTACTACAGCTCACCCACACCCCTGAGGCTTCTTTACAGATCAGAAAGTAGCCCATTCTTAATCAGGAGAGCCCCCCTCCAACCACCTCTTTTTGGAAGATGTTCTTTGATGGAGCTTCCTCCAGTATGGGTGTTGGTGCCGGGATAATATTCATGTCCCCTTGTCAAGAGACCATATCTCTGTCATACAGGCTGGAATTCGAAGTCACCAATAATGTGGTAGAATATGAAGCTCTGGTTATGGGATTAAGAGCTGCCAAGGAAATGGGAATTAAAGAGATGGTTGTATTTGGAGATGCAGATTTGATCGTTCAGCAGGTAAAAAACACCTATCGTGCCAAGAATCCTCGACTCAAGAATTATAGGAAAGAGGTATGGGACCTAGTCAATAATTTCTTCGTGGCTTTTAACATCTCTTTCATTCCAAGGGAAGAAAACTCTCCAGCCGACTTCTTATCTTTCACAGCTAGTGTGCTCGAAGTTCCTGCATTGCCCACTGTTGAATCTGATGTTGAAATAAAGTATAGACCCTCTGTACCAGACAATGTCAAACATTGGAAGGTATTTGAGGATAATGAGGAGATTGAAAAGTTTCTCCAATCCATTGATAACTTTTCTGCATTGCACATAGATGAGGAGCCCGACACTGCAGGAGAGCTTGACCATCACCCCGGGGAATTTGTGAATAAAATTGTTGATCACCAGATCATTCAGCTACCGAGCAATCACATCTTGAAAGGTCTAATCCCATTAGAAAGATTGTTCGACGGGAATGATGTGCCAGTGAAAGGTAAGGTTTTAGGTGACTATGACGACATAACTGAATGTGACATAGGTACACCTGAGGAGCCTAAATTGGTCAAGCTGTCAAGGAGTTTCACTAAGGAGCAGAGAGACGAATATACTAAGTTGCTGAAGGAGTTTGCTGATTTGTTTGCATGGACCTACGAAGACCTCAAAACGTATGACACATCATTCATTGAGCACAAAATCCCACTAAAAGAAGAGGCTAAGCCATTCAAGCAGAAGTTGAGACAGATAAACCCCGTGCTGCTACCTGTCATGGAGAAGGAAGTAAAGAAGCTGCTAGATGCCCAGATCATTGTCCCCTTGAGATATTCAGAATGGGTAGCCAATTTGGTCCCAGTACAGAAGAAGAATTGATAAATCAGACTTTGTGTCAATTTCAGGAACCTGAACAGAATTTCGAGGAAGGACTATTATCCCCTACCCAACATGGAACATATATTATAGAGAGTCACTGGCACATCCAGGATATCCATGATTGATGGTTTCTCTGGATATAATCAGATATCAGTCATGCCTGAGGACAGAGAAAAAACTGCCTTCACCACTCCTTGGGGCACATTCATGTACGCCAAAATGCCTTTCGGACTGATGAATGCAGGAGAAAAATTTCAGTGAGCCATGGACATAGCCTTCATCGGGGAGAAGGACCAATTTGTGGTGATATATCTGGATGACATCACAGTCTTCTCTAAGACTAATAAAGAGCACTGCTACCACTTAAAAAGAGTTTTCCTGAAGTGTCGAAGATATGGCCTATCTTTAAACCCCAAGAAATCCCTATTTTCTATGCAAGAGGGAAAGCTGTTAGGTCACATAGTGTCAGCAGAAGGAGTGAGGATTGACCCAAGCAGGTTGGAAGCAATTCAAGCCCTGTCACTTCCCAGGTCTAAGAAGGAAGTTCAGGCATTTTTGGGGAAGATTAACTTTCTGAGGAGATTCATCTCGAACTTTGCTGAGCTGGTAAAACACATCACAGCCATGCTCAGAAAGGGCCATGAAATAATATGGACTGCTGAACCTAGGAAATATTTTGCGCAAATAAAGAAAGAATTGACTGAGGCACCCGTGCTAATCAGTCCCGATTATGCTAAAGATTTCTTGATTTTCTCATTTGCTTCTGATGACTCTGTAGCAGCAGTCTTGTTACAGAAAAATGATCAAGAACGAGAGCAACCTATTGCTTTCTATAGAAAGGCATTAAGAGATGTTGAACTCAGGTATGAGATCATGGAAAAGCAGGCCTACGCATTGGTGAAAGCTCTCAAAGATTTCAGGATCTATGTTTTGCACTCAAAGATCACTGCATATGTCCCTTCATCCTCTATGAAGGAAATTCTTATACAACCTAACATAGACGGGAGAAGGGGTAAATGGATCGCCAAGATCCTGGAATTTGACCTGGAGATTAAGCCCACCACGATGATAAAGGGACAAGGTTTGGCCAAGTTGCTGGCTAAATCCAATTGCAAGACTTTGGGGATTAACCTCTTCAATGAGCAAGCTGAGTCATCCAGCAGGGATTCTCAGATCATTATACCCCTGGCATCATGTCCCTAGTACAAGGACATCTTGTATTTTCTGCAAGAATTAAAGCCCCCTAGTGGATTGGGAAAGAGTAGGGCCAGAGCTTTGAAACTCAAATCGGTCAGGTATTGTCTCATTGACCGAGCCCTGTATTGGAGAGACCCTCTAGGGATACTACTAAGATGTCTGGACCCGCTGCAAGCCCAGAAGGTGATGTTCGATTTTCATAGCAGTCTCTGCAGAGGTCATCATTTTTGGAAGACCACAGCCCACAAAATCCTCTGGGCTGGGTATTACTGGCCTACTTTGTTTACTGATGTCTGCAGAGAAGTCAGTTCTTGCATTAAATTCCATAAATTCTCAGGTAAACAACAACTCAAATATCTGCCATTAAAGCCTGTAGTAGTTTCGACACCCTTTCAGCAGTGGGGATTGGATTTCATCGGAGAGATTCATCCTCCCTCAAGTGGCCAGCACAGATGGATCCTCACTACGACTGATTATTTCACCAAGTGGATAGAGGTTGTCCCCACCAGGAGCACTTCTCACAAAGAAATCATCAACCTCTTGGAAGATATCATAGCCAGATTTGGCTGCCCCAGTAGGATTGTCACTGACAATGCCTCCCCCTTCAGGTCTGAGCCTCTGGTCAAATTTTGTGAACAATTCAGGATTTCATTGGTCCACTCTACTCCATACTATCCTCAAGGAAATGGACTGGCAGAGTCCTCCAATAAAATCCTAATCAAGCTTATCAAAAATCTACTGGAGGACAATCAGAGGGCCTGGGACTCAAAGCTCAAATTTTCTCTCTGGGATGATCGGGTGACAACCAAGAAGTCCCTGGGTCTCTCTCCTTTCCAACTTGTTTATGGAATAGAGGTCGTTTTCCCCACTCAGCTCGTCTTACCTGTGGAAAATTTCCTCCAGGACCTTGAAGGGAAATCTAACCATGTTCTCAGAAGGATTTATCAGATGGTGGAAGTGCAGCAGATCAGGGAACAGGTCATGGACAGAGCTTACAATCATCAGCAGAAGATCAAGCAGGATTTTGACAAGAAGAAAAAAAAGAAGGAATTTGAGCAGGGTGATCTAGTGCTCAAATGGGATGCACCCAGGCAGGAAAAGGGAAAATACAGTAAATTTGATGCCCTTTGGATAGGGCCTTTCAAGATCCTTGAAGTATTTTCAAACAACACTTACAGGTTGCAGGATCTGGAAGGTGAATTTTTTAGCAGCCCAGTAAATGGGAATTTCTTAAAAAAGTGTTTTCTATGAGCCGCAGTTGGCTCTTTTTCTTTTGTTTTATAAATATTGTTTCTGTTGTTGTTTTTCAGACTAATAAGTGACTCCATAGCCCAACAAAAAAGGCATTGAATCTGCAAAAGAGTTCTTAGAGCATCACAGGGATGACTCTATCCCCCATGGAGCCAAATGTTAGCAATATTTCTTGTAAGAGGGGCTAGAACGCAAATATTGGGGTTAAAAATCCACTTGTCCTAAGTTTTGGGAGATAATGCACCCATGGTAAGTAATGTGCAAGTTCGAGCGGTAGCGATTCGTACGCCCAGATCAACGACGCGTATTGAATTCTGGACCCCCCCTGCCTTTCTACCTTTAAGCGGGGGGGTCCGGAATTGCGGCTGCACCTCTCCAACGGTCCAGATCAGCACGCCCGGATCAATGGNCCCCCCCCCCCCCCACCTTTCTACCTTTAAGCGGAGGGGGGGGGCTGGAATCGAGCGAGCAGCTTTCGACGGCTGAGATTATAGTACCCGGATCAACGACACTTGGACAACCCCATCCTTCACATTCGCTCTATGTTTAGCCAGCATGGGCCCTTCTCCCATCATGTCATATTCCTTTCCACCTTTCCCCTGCTGTCGTGTGTCATTCATCCACCTCCCCTCGTTGGTCCACGTGGTCCTCCCTCCTTCTCATCACCCACTCATTGCTTGCCATGTGTCCCACTCCTTTCCACGTCAGCCTCTCGTCAAAAAGTGAGTCCATTATCTCTCGTCTTTTCCCCTTTTACCTGTTGTCCTCCACCATGTTCCCTCCTCTGTCTCCCCTCTCACACCTCACCACTTCCTTCATGTCCTCGTAGTCTGGTGCCGCCAAACCTGTCATGCACCCCATTCTCCGTGCTAGCCTCCATGCGTACCCCTCAAACCATTCAGTTATTCCAGGTGGCAGTGTGAGAAGTCTTCCATATCCCAAGGTGCTGAGTTGGCCAAGTCGTTCCCAATCCCCATGAAGCAGTTATTGAAGCGGTTGGTGGTGGTTAGACATCGTCTCCGCCATAATGGGAGAGTCCGGCAATGAATTAAAGGCACGTTGATTCGCCGCTAGAACTGTCAAAGAATTAGATTGCGTCTGACATAAGTTGCACGATCTTTCAGAGGTTGGCTGTCAGAAGCCATGCAGACGCAAATCTTTCAATGTTGTATCATTGGTTTCACTACTGTTGTTATTGTTTTGAGTATATGAAGGTGTTTTGGCCA
The DNA here is from genome assembly GCA_009831015.1 of Picea engelmannii. Lineage (NCBI taxonomy): Eukaryota > Viridiplantae > Streptophyta > Pinopsida > Pinales > Pinaceae > Picea > Picea engelmannii. The sequence continues at coordinate 123,053 of ML797760.1, forward strand.
TTTTTGTAACTATCGATGGTAGAGCTAAGCTCCCGACTGTAAAGTTTTAGTAAACATTCTAGCTTTCTAGGTTATGTATCAGTGTTTGAGATTTCTTGTTTTATGACAAATAGTTTTCCTTTTCCATATATGTTTCATCTCTTGTTGGATATTTCATTATCGAATGCTTCGTATGAATTAACGCAGTTGTGTTATGATAAATGATTTATTGTTGCATTGTTGTTTTCTCTGGTTTCCCGTATTTGGAAGTAAGAAGATCTTGTTTTCAGATGCCTGCTCTCATAGTCTGTTAGAAGCCTGATGCCTACAGCAGACCCTTGCACCCTTCTCATGAAGTCTTCCCCCTACTCACCCTTTATTGCAACTCACTGTTTGAATTTTATCAAGACCTCACTCGTTTATGCATGCCTGGCCTAGTTTCCGAGTTGAGACGACTGTTCCGAGTTAGCTTCCATTTGGTCACCCCTTTCAAATAAATCGTGACATTAAACTGATGGGTGTCAGGCTCTGCTCCTGCAAGCAATCCAGGAGTCACTTCTGGCTCCAACAAGTACTTAATGTACAATAACAAGACAAACAAAATGGATAATAAGAGGATCCCTAAAATTGCTTCAGACTCTAGCCATAATCAACAACAACTGAGGCGGGTATGACATAATTATGCCAAGTCTTGGCTAAATAATTAGGTAATAAAATAAGAAGTTATTTTTTAGCATATTGATGATATTAAAAATATTGTACATGTTAAATTTAAGGAGAATCTATGGTGTGATAAAGAATTAGAGGATAAAAGAAAAATAACATATCAGAAGGAGGTGATTAACCCTAACCTTGAAGATCAAAAGTATCTCAATGTTTTGAAGAGCATAAAGAAGACAATAAGTATTGCTAAATTAAGAACTAATTCTCCTGAGTTGCATAGTGAAATTGGGCCTTGCAAAATCCCCAAAACACCATGGAAAGAAATAATCTATCACATTTGTTACACGAAGAGGGTTGAAGATGGAAAAAAAATTCTCCTATAATGTCTTGTCTATACCCAAATTAGATCCCAATGCAATCGCCACCGGTCCAATCTCCATGAGAAGGTTTTACTGGTGGCCATGGAAAAAACTAGGAGCATCCCAACTCTTTCTCAGATTGTTCTACTTTCACAAAGGTACAAGACAACCTTGAAATTTTTCAAGGCCTAGTGTTCGAAGGGCATAAAGAAGTGGAGGACCTACGTTTTCAATTAGAAGTCTTGGACGAGAAGGGGACACAAATCCTATAGATGCTCTCAGCTTTGCACGGTTTGTGCCACCCATCAAAAGCGACACCAATTGCACTGGGGGACGAACAACTGATATTGGTCCCATCTCTGCACAGGTCTCTCATGGAGGATGCAACACCAGATTCGGCTCCAACGCTCAAGGAAACCCCCTTGGACATGGCACCATTTTACAAGCCCACAACTTGAGCAACATAGGTGTCCGTCTGCATGGCCTGTTGGTTGTTTTAATTATATTTTACCTAGTCATTAGAACCTCTATGGAATGAAAAACCCAACGCATGAAGGTGTTATAGCCCAAGCGCAAACAAGAACTCACAACAATCAACCACATCCACAATGGGAAGCACAGACTCTGGCCAATTTATCCTTCACCTCTATCCAATAGGGTGATCCAGGATCCCCTCATCAGGAATCATGTCATCCTGAGGTGATAGGCATGACCATAACCCTGGCGCAACATAGCCTATCTTGACCAAGGACTCTAGATGAATCCAATGCTCTAGGAGTTGGGTTACTGAAAAGAACAATATTGATCCAAGCACCCAATTGACAGGTCAACGAGACAACTATGAAAATCATACGACACAATAAATTCCTGGCGTAACCAGAATAATCAGTACACAATAAAAGATTGTCATTGAAAACAAATATTTCATTGAAACTATCCTCCAATCCCAAGATCATACAAGTAACTTCCTAACGAGGAAATCACTATCATTTAAATGGAACAAAAATGGAACATGTCTTCAAGATATAAGAACATTTATCTTCTTAAAATATGGAAATGCTATGCTTTAAAGACACCAAATAAAAGGGTGTTATCTGTATAGTCTAAATATCAATAATCTGTATCACATCAGATAGAAAAAGATTGTCATTATCTATTAAAATATGCTAGCTATACAACGCATACCATGCATCGACAATGCTTTTTATACAAAAATACCATTGTTGTCTAACTTTATTCTCTATACTTTTTATGCCCATTCAACAAGATCTAATTAATGAAATTAACCGTGATGACATTAACGTCTAAAAGTAATACCGACCCTTAAAGAGGTAAGATGATGATATATATAAATATGATATATTTTAAGGATATAAACTGTCAAGGATAAAATGGTAAGTTAAAAGATAATGCTGCACGAAAACATGACAACATTGGGTGAATTATGATACAATTGTGCCTTTAAATGAATAAATCTCTACCATCTAAATAGGGCACTATCTATCAAAAAAAAGCTTTTTTCTTAATGCAAAAGGTCGCTGCGAATTATCACACGCTATCTATCAATAATTATGGGTGGAAACTCAGTCAACACCATAGATTCAACGTTGTCTACCCCAACTCCCAAGTGTCATTCACCCCACCAAAATCGTTGATGTTCACCTGCAAAATGTTGCCATTACACCTGTAGAAATGCAACCGCTACCCCAGACAAGATTGGCTCATCTGTGAGTGCCCCCTCATTCGATATATGCAAGGAACTCATGTCAATAACATGTGTAGGATCACTAATATAATGTCTCAAAACAAATATGTGAAAAACATCGTGCATACACCTCAAATAATCAGGCAAGGCTAGTCAATAGGCCATAGGCCCCTTCCTCTCCACAATCTTGAAAGGTCCAATGAACCTAGGAGAGATTTAATCTTCCTTTCCAAACTTGATCGAACTCTTATGCAGTTTTACCTGCAAGAAGACTCTATCGCCAACTTCGTAACTACAGTCGACATGGCGCGCATCGACATAACTCTCCTTCCAATCCTTCGCTTCTTTAATCCTTTATCTTATTGTTTTCATTTGATCTTCCATTTCTTGGATCCCTTCTGGTCCCACTAGGACCCTATCCTCTAGTCTATCCCAACTCAAAGGCTTATGATACTGTATCCCATAATGAAACTCGAAAGGCGCCATATTAATGATGCCTTGGTAACTGTTGTTATAAGCGAATTCTACCATTGGCAAGAATTATTCCAACGCTTTTGCTAGTTCATCACGTACATGCACAACATGTATTCCAAGACTTGGTTTTTTCATTCGGTCTTCCTGTCAGTCTCCAGGTGATACATAGTACTAAATTTAAATTGATTTCCCAAGGCCTCTTGAAAACTAGTCCAAAATCGTCCAATAAACATCGATCCTCGATCRTATATAATTCTCATAGGCATGACATGTAGCCTCACAATCTTACGGATTAAAACTCTAGCTATGTTAGGTACCTGATTCGTCATCCACACAGGAATAATATGAGCACTCTTCGTCACAGTMTYGACTATCACAAAAATCGAGTCGTGTCTCCTTGCCATCAGTGGCAATACAAAAATGAAATCCATCGAAATGACCTCCCATTTCAGTTCTAGAATAGCGTGTGGTTGTAGTAATCCTAGTGGATGTCTATGTTCAGTGTTTACCTGCTGACATTCTAGACATCTGGAAACATAGTTGACTATGTGTGTCCTCATTCCTTTACAGAAGAATAAGGGTTTAAGGTTCTCCCTCATCTTCGTGACCTCTAGGTGATACATGTACACTACTTTGTGAGCCTTTTTTAGGATCAAATTCTTCAACTTGTTGTTTGTGGCATGTAAATTCTATTTTCAAATCTCAATATTCCATCATCGTCCAACATAAATCCTTCAAATCTTGGTACCATCATTGTGTTTTGTTCGATAAAATCCTTGACCTCATTCTACCAGTCATCATCGCACTGTAAAGTTAGAACCTTTTCATGTAGATTCATCTGAAAAGGCAACAACAAAAAGATGTGTGGTCTTCGACTCAATGCATCTGCCACTTGGTTCACTATTCCTTTTATGCAAGTAATCTCTAAATCGTACTCACTAAGCATTTTCGACCAATGTCATTGTTGCATGTTCAGGTCGCTTTGCGTAAAGATCTATTGTATTCCACAGTGGTCCATTTTTAGTTCAAATTTCGTTCAAATGACAGTGTCTCCAAACTCTCAAGGAATAAACAAAGGCTAACCACTCAAATCGTGCATTGCATAGTTATCCTTATCGAGTCGTAGTGAAAACTAACGATATTCGTTGGGCGTGCTGTGGACCCTCAGGGATATAGGTGCCTTGGCCTCATCTCAGTACAGATGGTGAATCAAGGCCTCTGACAATCTCTGGAAGGACCTTGTCAGACCATCATCATCCCTTATAACAATCGAATCCAGCCCAAGGACTTGCTCCTCCCCTTGGGGGTTAGACTCTAAGGGTGCGGGCACTTCTGGAGGCATCCCACCTCCTTCCACGACACCACGCTACGAACCTCAATGGCGTCTTCTAATAGATATCACCACATGGACACGTTAAAGTTTTTAGTTAGTGCTAGGTTAATAATCAAGGGTTTACTGCAATGGAAATCCTGGTGATCCACAGTCACAGGGTTGAACCCTCTCTGATACCATATGTAACGACCCAAAATAGTTATGATTGCAAGTGAAGCGAAAAGTGAATTTTTTTTTTGTGTTTTTAGGAAACAAGGAAAGGACGACAATAATTGAACCACATAACCTGACGATGAACACATGCACACTGATCAGGCAACAAACAACAATGTCTCAACACACTAGCACAATGAGCAACATGGAGAAACATGTGTAGATAAAATAGAAATGACTAACCACCCGACAAAAACATGACAATGCCCACAAGCTAAAGGACAACATCCACAATCCCGACATAATGGTCCCGATGCCCAGTCCCTATAACCTCTATGGCACACAAAACCCAATGCACGAAGGCATTACAACCCAAGCGCTAACACAAACTCACAATGATCAACCACATCAACAATGGGAAGCATAGACTCTGACCAAGTTATCCTTCGCCTCTATCCAATAGGGCGTGCCATGATCCCCTCATTAGGAATAATGTCGTCCCCAGGTGGTAGGCGTGACCATAACCCTAGTGAAACATAACCTATCTGGACCAAGGACTCTAGATGAATCCAACGCTCTAGGATTCGAGTTACCGACAAGAAGACTACTGATCCAAGCACCCAATCGACAGGTCAATGAGACGTCTATGACAATCATATGACACAATAAATTCCCAGCGTAACCAAAACAATAGGTACACAATAAAAGATTGTCATTGAAAACAAATATTTCATTGCAACTATCCTCCAATCCCAAGATCATACAAGTAACTTCCTAAGGAGGAAATCATTATCATTTAAATGGAACAAAAATGGAACATGTCTTCAAGCAATAAGAACATTTATTTTTTTAGAATCAGGAAACACTATTCTTTAAAGACACCAAATAAAAGGGTGCTATCTGTATAGTCTAAACATCGATAATATGTATCACATCAGATAGAAAAACATTCTCATTACTTATTAAAATCTTCTAGCTATACAATGCATACCATGCATCGACAACGCTTTGCATACAAAAATATCATTGTTGTCTAACTTGATTCTCTATACTTTTGCTTCCCATTCAACAAGAGCTAATTAATGAAATTAACAGTGATGACATTAACGTCTACAAGTAATACTAACCCTTAAAGAGGTAAGATAATGATATATATAAAGATGATATATTTTAAGGATATAAATTATCAAGGATAAAATGCTAAGTTAAAAGACAATGTTGCACGAAAACATGACAATGCTGGGCGAACTATGATACAGTTGTCCCTTTAAATGAATAAATTGATGCCATCTAAATATGGCATTATCTATCAAAAAAAAGGTTTATTCTTAATGCAAAAGGTCAATGCCAATTATAACACATTGTCTATCAATAATTATGGGTGGAAACTCAATCAACACCACAGATTCAATGTTGTCTACCCCAACTCCCCACTGTCATTTTCCCCCACAAAAAATGTTTATGTTCACCTGCAAAATGATGCCATTAAACCTATAGAAAAAAAAATCACTACCCCAGACAAGACGCATCAAATACACTAGTGGGAACGCAACTATTACATCGAATTACGCAATATGGATTTATATTAAAACTGCATTGGAATTTGCACGCACAATAAAGTAAGGTAATGTGAGTTCGCTATCATTGGAACAAGTAAAGTCGCAGTCACGAATATAGGTTAAAAATTAAGCATTGAAATTTTCACTAAAGGAGAATAAGGTCGGGTAAGTTCACGGTCAATGGAACAGGTGAAACCACTGGGATAACCTCAAGGAGAGCGTTGTGTCATAAATTAAGGATAAAAAAAATAATGTATATCACCCGGCGTATTTTAAATAAATTACAATAAATAAATTTAGGAATATATCATTGTGCACGTAATTAAAGAATAACAATAACAGTTCATAGAGAAGCAGTGTCAGAAGGGGGATTTGAATTCACCTCATTTGAGAACACGAATCTAATTACATCATCTATAGGGGCATATATATATATATATATATATATATATCATTGTGTAGAATAACAAGAACTTGTATAACTCTGTGCGTACATTAAGAAATAACATTATTTTCATTACAAAACTTTATCCCTGTGCATAGAATAAAGGAGTAACAATAAGTATAAATCATTGGGCATAAAACTATGCCTCTTCTTCGCTAGGACTGTCCTTTAATCAGAGATAACCATAACACCATTTTAAAGAAATAGCAGTATCAAATCACGGTATCAAATCGCCTTCAGTGTATCATAAAATGCTGAGTTTTAATCGTAAGAGTGGCGCTGAGTTAAGTCACCATCAAGGTACTATATATTGTAGAAACAGAATGCATTCTAGAAGATTCAATTCAATTAAGAGATATAAAAAAAATGCTATGTATGAAAAGTAATAGTTGCAGCCTTTGAAGGTTTATTCACCATGTAAATGAAGGTAACGATTGCAATCTGAAAAGGTGAAGATCATAGAGTAGTCCAAGTAATATATCTTAGCCATTACAACAAAAAAAGCACAATCCAAAATAATTTATAAACTGTCATTCGAGTGGGTAAATATGCAAGATAAAGTCATCTTCAAATAAATTAAAGTGCAAGGGTAAAATCACAGGCCAGAGGTGTAAAAACATAAGGTAATTTTGTAGAGTAAATGGTAGAACAGATGTATAAAAACCACATAGTAAATTCGCCAGGAAAAGCATTAAAGCGCAGACTTAAATTATTGCCAGGAATGCACCAAAATGTAGGGATAAAGATAGAAGATCATAAGCGGTTCTCCACGGGAAAGGAAAAACAATCACAGAGGATATCATTCACAACAAGGCGCAAGACAATCACTCAACCAGGAACAATCAACAGGGGTAGACAGTTGGGCAACACCATCCTTCACTCATCATCCACACACAAAAAAGAAGGGCATTAGTATCTATAGATCTATTAACACCAAAGTGATGACCGTCGATCTAGGTCTTGGCCGACTACTCAGGTGTGGACTGCTGATCTAGGGATGAGGTTGAAATATAAAGCACAATCTCTTCATAATAATCATTAAAACAAACATACCAGTCATAAGAGTCAGGGATCGATTGCCAAGGGAGTCAATTCAAGCAGTGAGCTTAAGACTATGGTGAAATTAAGTTCTCCATTAAATTCTAAGTAACACACTTTATTTACATAATTAAATGTACAGAAAATGAAATCGCAAGATCAATATTACTCTACCATTAAAAATAAAAGCATGTGTATTATATCTCGATTCGACCGATCTGATTCGTTGTCCCACACACTCCATCCCATTCCCTCTTGCCAACCGCTATGACTTCACCAATACCTCCCAAAAAATGCTAGGGGTAACTTCTTCCCCCTTATCCCCCTGAGCTGCAAAAGGGGCCACACACACTAAACCAAAGAACAACTAGCTCCCAGCTCGCCTCGTAAGGCCGAGCTGCCACTCGCCACCGAGATGGGTATCCCAACTCCCACAAGATAATTCAGTCAAGTCAAAACTTCTCCAGTGTAACATTACACATCCAAGAAGATATCCATACTCCTCTTCCTCCCTCCTTTATATAGAGGTTCAAAGTGATTTCTTTCTCAAATTCCCATTTATTTTAATTTTCGATATAATTTAATTCAGAAAAATCCTCCCCATAAACGTGTCACCCATCCCCTTCGCTGCACTAGAAATTAATTTCATTAGTTATTTAATTACTTATATTTCCCTCACCCACCTAAAAGCATTCCTAGAATCACTCCTAGGTGTCCCCATATTCCCTTACACATTTTAATGACTTACGCCCTTGCTAAATTCCTAGTTGAATTCAATTTAGAAAGTTCTTAAAGGCAAGATTCTTTACTAAGTTAGGCATTCTGCTTTTTCCTTATGTTTCTCTTTTTCTTTATGTTTTTCCCTTTTCCCTTTTCATCCAAACTCAAATTAGCAAATGTATAAAATCACCCTTTTCCCCTTTTTCTTTTTAATTAATAAATTTTAATTAGCATAAGTAATAAATAATGAATTCCCTTTTAAAATTTTAATCCCTCCATATAATTTGATTTAAATAAATTAATCGAATTTCTTACCCCATTTTCGTCACATGTTTAATGATTATTATTATTATTATTATTTTAACCACATGTGTCACTTAGACCTAGATTTTAATTTCCGAGGTTGGGCGACATTTTCATTAGGGAATTTATTTTTAAATCTTTCTTATCCCATCATTCGTTCTAAGGCCATCTAGGTTTATTCATTTATTAGTTAACAATGCGATGTTCCCTTCAGGATGCACTAGGTGCTCCAAGGGTGCCAGTCACCTCATTCTATTTCTCTTGCATGACGTGCTCTTTAGGACGCACTACATTCGCCAAGGGTGCCACTCGCCTCTTTTCGTTTCTTGCGCAACGTGCCCTTCACGATGCACTACATGCTCCAAGGGTGCCACTCACCTCTTGACTGACTTGGTAGACATCAAAAACCCCTGGAGTCAATACTCCACCAGGTGATCTTGTGGGAGACTAAGGGACTCTAAGGAATAAGGCCCCTGCCTTATTGCGCACCCCTTAGAATCATCATGAGCGACTGTCGCAGTCTTCCCTCATGACATCGTGGATCTTCACGAACTAGGTAGTGCTAGTAGGTTTTGGAATGATGTCTTATGACTGGTTTTTGAAACAATGGTTTTGTGTAACGACCCCAAATCATTATGACTGCAAGCGAAGCGAAAAATACAATTTTTTTGTGTGTTTTTAGGCAAGAAGGAAACAACGACAACAGTTGAACCACACAACCTGAAGATGAACAGACGCAGGCTGATTAGGCAACAGAAAACAACGTGTCAATTCCCTAGCACAACAAGAAACAAGGCAAAACATGCGTATATCAAATAGAAATGATTAACCGCCTGACCGACACAAACATGACAACGCCCACAAGCTAAAGGAAAACATCCACAATCTTGACACAATGGTCCCGACACCCATTCATTAGAACCTCTATGGCACGCAAAACCCAACGCATGAAGGTGTTATAGCCCAAGCACCAATAGGAACTCACAACAATCAACCACATCCACAACGGGAAGCACAGACTCCGGCGAAGTTATCCTTCACCTCTATCCAATAGGGTGCTCCATGATCCCCTCATCAGGAATCATGCCGTCCCAAGGTGATAGGCGTGACCATAACCCTGGCACAATACAACCTATCTGGACCAAGGAATCTAGATGAATCCAACGCTCTAGGAGTCAGGTTACTGAAAAGAAGAATACTGATCCGAGCACCCAATCGATAGGTCAACAAGACGACTATGAAAATCATATGACAGAACAAATTCCTGGCATAACCGGAATAATCGGTACACAATAAAAGATTGTCACTGAAAAAAAATATTTCATTGAAACTATCCTCCAATCCCAAGATCATACAAGTAAATTCCAAAGGAGGAAATCACTATCATTTAAATGGAAGAAAAATGGAACATGTCTTCAAGCAATAAGAACATTTATTTTTTTAAATATGGAAATGCTATCCTTTAAAGACACCAAATAAAAGGGTGTTATCTGTATAGTCTAAATATTGATAATCTATATCACATCAGATAGAAAAACACTATCATTATCTATTAAAATCTACCAGCTATACAATGCATACCACACATCGACAATGCTTTGCATACAAAAATATCATTGTTGTCTAACCTTATTCTGTATACTTTTTCTGCCCATTCAACAAGAGCTAATTAGTGAAATTAACAGTGATGCCATTAACGACTAAAAGTAATACCGACCTTTAAAGAGGTAAGATAATGATATATATAAATATTATATATTTTAGGGATATAAACTGTCAAGGATAAAATGCTAAGTTAAAAGACAATGCTGCACGAAAACATGACAGCGTTGGGCGAATTATGATACAACTGTGCCTTTAAATGAATAAATCTCTACCATCTAAATAGGGCACTATCTATCAAAAAAAAGGTTGTTGCTTAATGCAAAAGGTCGCAGCCAATTATCACACGCTATCTATCAATAATTATGGGTGGAAACTTAGTCAACACCACAGATTCAACATTGTCTATGCCAACTCCCAAGTGTCATTCACCCCCCCAAAAAACGTTGATGTTCACCTACAAAATGATGCCATTACACCTATATAAATTCAACCGCTACCCCAGACAATAAGCATCCAATACACCAGTGGGAATGCAACTATTACATAGAATTACGTTGTCCGGATTTATATTAAAACCACATTGGAATTTTCATGCACAATAAAGTAAGGTAATGTGAGTTCACTGTCATTGGAACAGGTAAAGTCACAGTCACAAATATAGGTTAAAAATTAAGCATTGAAATTTTCACTCAAGGTGAATAAGGTTGGGTAAGTTCGCGATCAATGGAATAGGTGAAACTGCTGGGATAATCTCAAGTAGATCGTTGTGTCGTAAATTAAGGATAACCAAAACAATGTATATCGTTGGGTGTATTTTAAAGAAATTACAATAACTCAATTAAGAAATATATTGATGTGCATGTAATTAAAGAATAACAATAATAGTTCATAGAGAAGCAGTGTCAGAAGGTGTATTTGAATTCTCCTCATTTGAGAGCAAGAATCTAATTACATCATCTATAGGGGCATATATATATCATTGTGAAGAACAACAAGAACCTGTATAACTTTGTGTGTACATTAAGAAATAACATTTGCTTCATTACAGAATGTTATCCCTGCACATAGAATAAAGATGTAACAATAACTATAAATCATTAAGCATAAAACTATGCTTCTCCTTCGCTAGGACTGTCCTTTAATCAAAGAAAACCATAACACTATTTTAAGGAAATAGAAGTATCAAATCATGGTATCAAATAGACTTCAATGTATCATAAAATGTTGAGTTTTAATTGTAATAATGGTGCTGATTTAAGTTGCCATCAAGGTATTATATATTGTAGAAAAGAAAAACACATGCTAGAATATTCAATTCAATCAAGAGATATAAAAAAAATACTATGTATGAAAAGTAACAGTTTCAGCCTTTGAAGGTAAATTTTCCATGTAAATGAAGGTAACGATTGCAGTCTGAAAAGGTGAAGATCATAGAGCAGTCCAAGTAATATCTCCCATTCATTACACCAAAAAAAGCACAGTCCAAAATAATTTATAAGTTGTCATTTGAGTGGGTAAATATGCAAGATCAATTTGTCTTCAAATAAATTAAAGTGGATAGGTAAAATCACAGGCCAAAGGTGAAAAAACATAAGGTAATTTCGCAAAGTAAATGAGAGACGAGATGTATAAAAACCACACAATAAATTCGCCAGGAAAATCATTAAAGCACAGACTTAAATTTTTGCCACGAATGCACCAAAATGCATGGATCAGCATAGAGGATCATAAGTGGTTCTCCGCAGGAAAGGAAAAACAATCACAGAGGAAATCAACCACAACAAGGCGCAAGACAATCACTCAACCAGGAATAATCAACAAGGGTAGACAGGTGGTCAACACCATCCTTCGCTCATCATTGACGCACAAAAAAGCAGGGCATTAGGATCAATAGGTCTATTAACACTGAATTCATGACCCTTGATCTGGCTCCTAGCCTCCTGCTCATGCATGGACTGATGATCTAGGGATGAGGTTGAAATATAAAGCACAATGTCTTCATAATAATCATTAAAATAGACATAACAGTCATAGCAGTCAAGCATCGATTGCCAAGGGAGTCAATTCAAGAAACGAGCTTAAGGCTATGGTGAAATAAAGTTCTCAATTAAATGATAAGTAAAACACTTTATTTACATAATTTAAAGTACAAAAATGAAAATGAAAGATCAATATTATTGTACCATTCAAAATAAAAGCATGCATACCATAGCCCAAGTCAACTGATCTGAGTCATTTTTCCACGCGCTCCGTCTCGCTCCTGCTTTCCGATCATTGTGACTTCACTGGTACCTCCCAGCCAACAATAGCGGTACTATTCTCGCCCCTTGTCCCCCTGATCTTCAAAGGGGCCACACACACTAAATTAAATAACAACTAGCTCCCATCTCACCTCACAAGGCCGAGCTACCACTTGCCACCGAGTTGGGTATCCCAACTCCCACAAGATAAGTCAGGTAAGTCAAAAACTCTGCAGAGTAACATTATTCATCCAATAATTTATCCATACTCCTCCTCCTCCCTCCTTTATATAGAGTTTCGAAGTGATTTATTTCCCAAATTCCCATTTAATTTAATTTTCGATATAATTTAATTCGGAAAAATCCTCCTCATACACATGTCACCCATCCCCTTCATTACACTAGAAATTAATTTCACTAATTATTTAATTACTCTTATTTCCCTCACCCACCTAAAGTCATTCCTAAAATCGCTCCTAGGTGTCCCCATATTCCCTTACACATTTTAATGACTTACGCCCTTACTAAATTCCTAGTTGAGTTCAATTTAGAAAGTTCTTAAATGCAAGATTCCTTACTAAGTTAGTCATTCTTATTTTTCCTTGTGTTTCTCTTTTTCTTTATATTTCCCCCTTTTCCCTTTTCATCTAAACTCAAATTAGCAAGTGTAGAAAATTACCTTTTTCCCCTTTTTCTTTTTAATTAATAAATTTTACTTAGCATAAGTAACAAACAATCAATTCACTTTTAAAATTTTAATCCCTCCATATAATTTGTTTTAAATAGATTAATCGAATTTATTACCCCCTTTTCGCCACATGTTTAATGATGATGATGACGATGATGATGATGATTATTTTAACTACAAGTATCACTTAGACCTAGATTTTAATTTCCAAGGCTGGGAGACATTTTTATTAGGGAATTTGTTTCTAAATCTTTCTTATCACATCATTTGTTCTAAGGCCATCTAGGTTTATTCATTTATTATTTAACAATGTGATGTGCCCTTCAGGATGCACTAGGTGCTCCAAGGGATCCACTCACCTCATTTTGTTTCCCTTATGCGATGTGCCCTTCAGGATGTACTATGTGCTCCACGGGTGCCACTCAACTCTTGACTAACTTGGTAGACATAAAAAAACCCTAGAGTCAATACTCCGCCAGGTGATCTTGTGGGATACTAAGGGACTCTAAGGAATAAGGCCCCTTCCTTATTGTGCAACCCTTAGAATCATCGTGAGTGACTGTCATAGTCTTCCCTCACGACATCCTGGGTCTTCTCGAACTAGCTAGTCGTTAACCTATAGTTCGAGCCACGACATGAGTGCTAGTAGGTTTTGACAGGGATGTTGTCCACACCTCTCCCTCAACGTCTCTAGTAGTCATACGTGACCCCTCTAATCCACATATGAGTTTGGTCGGTAAGTTATCGTTAGCCTACATCATCAACAAATAATGTCAGAAATAAAATCCATAATCATAACATATGATCAGATGCAAATATGTCATATATACAACAATCAAACCCCAATAGTCCACTCCCTGACTAGATCTAGAGTCCAAGGTTTTCATTGATGCCTCTGTATCCTCAAAGTCCAAAATCTTGTACACTCAAGAGAACCGAGTCAATAACACTTGTCTATATCAATACAACAGAATAACATGTCATCATATCTAGAATGCCTCATAATCATAATCAAACGCCCAATAGTATAATAATCTGGATCACTTGTAAGCAAGTTTCCTCAAAGAATAAGTTCGCTCAGTGCACACAAGAGAGAGATGTTACATACATCGCCTCTTGGTCTAAACTTCGTCCTGAATTTTCACAGTATATAAGTGCAGAAATAATGCGTATCACAGTATCACAAGTCTAGCTATCAAAAAAAAATGGAAATTGTTGGCGCATATCATATGTGTCCTCCTAGGTCGTCAAGTGCAGACTATAGTTGTCCCACTAGACCTAGACTTGATCTATTGTTCGACACCATAGTTGTCAAATGTGATGATCTAGGATGCAGATTGGCTCATCCTTGAGCGCCCCCTCATCCGATATATGCAAGGAACTCATGTCAATAACATGCATAGGATCACTAATATAATGTCTCAAAATAGATATGTGAAAAACATCGTGCATACGCCTCAAAGAATCAGGCAAGGCTAGTTGATAGGCCATAGGCCCCTTCCTCTCCACAATATTGAAAGGTCCCATGAACCCAGGAGAAATTTTATCTCCCTTTCCAAACTTGATCGAACTCTTATGCAGTTTTACCTATAAGAAGACTTGATCACCAACTTCATAACTACAGTCGACATGACGCGCATCGACATAACTCTTCTGCCAATCCTGTGCTTCTTTAATACTTTGTCTTATTTTTTTCATTTGATATCCCATTTCTTGGATCCCTTATGGTCCCACTAGGACCATATCCTCTAGCCGATCCCAACTCAAAGGCTTCCAACATGGTCTCCCATAAAGAAACACAAAATACGCCATCTTAATGGTGCCTTGGTAACTGTTGTTCTAAGCAAATTCTACCAGTGGAAAGAATTATTCCAACGCTTTTGTTGGTTCATCACGCACATGTGAAACATGTATTCCAAGACATGGTTTGTTCATTCGTTCTTCCCGTCAGTCTTAGGGTGATACATAATACTAAAGCTAAATTGATTTCCCAAGGCCTCTTGAAAACTAGTCCAAAATCGTCTGGTAAACATCGATCCTTGATCGTATATAATTATCGTAGGCATGCCATGCAACCTCACAATCTTACTGATGAAAACTCTAGTTATGTTAGGTGCCTGATTCGTCATCTGCACAGGAATAAAATGAGCACTCTTCATCAGAGTGTTGACTATCACAAAAATCGAGTCGTGTCTCCTTACCATCAGTGGCAATACAAAAATTAAATCCATTGAAATGACCTCCCATTTTGGTTCCGGAATAGTGTGTGGTTGTAGTAATCCTGCTAGATGTCTATGTTCAGCCTTTACCTATTGACACTCTAGACATATGGCCACATAGTTGTCTATGTATTCCTTCATTCCTTTCCAGAAGAATAAGGGTTTAAGGTTCACCCTCATCTTCGTGACCTCTAGGTGATACATGTACACTACTCTATGAGCCTTGTTTAGGATCAAACTCCTCAACTTGTCGTTCGGTGGCATGTAAATTATATTTTTAAATCTCAATAGTCCATCATCATCCAACGTGAATCCTTCAAATATTGGTACCATCATTGTGTTTTGTTCGATAAAATCCTTGACCTCTTTCTACTAGTCATCATCGCACTGTAAAGTTAGAACCTTTTCACGTAGATTCATCTGAAGAGGCAACACCGAAAATATGTGTGGTATTCGACCCAATGCA
>ML797761.1:13171-32882 GCA_009831015.1 Picea engelmannii
GTTATTTTGTAGGTTCATCATTGTATGAGAATTGGAACAGATCTAGAATGGCGATGGTGAGAGGAAGCGACATTTAAATGGTATGTCACCCATCCCTCTCTAGTTAGTAAATTCAATATCTAAAACTTAAGGAAAGTGTCATGTTCTGGTGTGTTTTGTTCTAGATCTAGGTGGATCTAGGGAGATCAATTAGTGTTCGCACCTACCGATTAGTCCGATAACACTCATACTTGTGTAACTTCAAATGTATCAATGAGTACCTGAAATAAACCTTTCACAAAATAACAGATATTCAATGTGCTCAATAGGTACTAATAGAAGACCCTTTCTCTCTTATTTATACTCTCCAAGTAGCTTCCGCAACGGGTTAGCTTCTAATTAACTTTACCTAACTTCCTTCTTTTAGGGATAACCCACTTTTAACCACTTTGTACACCTACAACCACTTCATCCACAAATAGTAAACTCACCACTTCTAGTTGCAACTAATTTATTTTTAAATATTTTCTTTTTGCAACAACTTAACTCATGATTAACTCCTACTTACAACCACTTGGACTAGTAAACTTCTAGGTGTTTATAGAATAAACTGACTTTTTTTTTTACCTTATAGAGGCTTTTAGATAACTCATGAGGGTTCTCCTACTTCACAAGGCCATAATTATCTAACTGTGAGGAGTTATGTGACATTCCATATATCACCGATAATGGAACGACATGTACTATCCATCTAGAATAGTATTACCTGCAAATACACTAATCTGCGTATCTTTATACCTCAAACAAACTTGAGTCACTTAACCATACTATTAGGGATACCAAAATTTTCTACTGTACTTTCTTCAAGGGTTGAAATCAATTACAACCAACCCAATTAATCAACACCTATTGCATATACATTTTGCAGAACCAAGAACATAATTCAACGTAAGCATAATTCAATAGGAAGATCGGTAAACCAAGACATGGATGATGCCCAAGGAACTTACAATTATGAAGGTGAAGGAAAAATATTTGGTATGGGCTTGGATGTTGCAGTAACAAAATCCAATGGGCATGGAGAAAATGGAAATAAAGAGAGCATGAACATGGTAGAGACCATAAATATTTTTCAAAAGGATGTCCAAAGTTATATAAATGATACCGAGAATCTTATGAAATCCAAGGAGAATCAAGAAGGCTAAGGAGACTATGAAGAATATGGATAAGGAGACTGATTCAAGCAAATTAGGGAGTCATCGGTCTCATGATGAGAGGAGAAGAACTATAAGTGTTGGTAGGAATCACCATCACTCCATACGGAATTCAACTAGGAGAATACACAGTAGTTCAAGTCCATCCCCTTTCAAGAAGCATAAGAAGAAGTTTGGGGTGGATAAGCTACATGGAGAAATGAATAAAATCAAACCACCTACATTTTATGGTGAACACAAGAAGGATGAGGATTCTAAGACCTAGTTGTTAGGCATGGGAAAGTATTTTCAGTTGCATAATTACTCTTCATAAGAAGAAGGAATATTTTCCATATATCAACTGAAAGGAAAAAAATCAATGTGGTGGGATCAGTTTCTGAAAGTGCAAGAAGTTGATGAGAAAAAGGTTACTTGGAGAGAATTGAAAAGGTATTTTCAAAAGAAGTACTCAAGCAAGTGATACTATGATAAGAATATGAAGGGGTTATTTGAACTCAATCTTGGGAGTATGACCATATATGTGTATGAAAGGAGGTTCTTAGAGATGCTAAAATATATTTATTTCATCAAGGATGATCAAATTAAGATTCATAGGTACCTGAGTGGGTCGCCATCATTTATCAGAGACAAGATACAATATGATGATCCCAAGACACTAGAGGAAACCAAAAGGATAGATAAATTTATTTATGATCATCATAGAGGAACACCAACTTTCCAAAAGGCATGGGAAGATAAGAAGAATAGAAACAAGGAACATAGGAGATAGGGGACAAAGCCACCACTCTTTCGAAATGATTCTCAAGTAAAAACGACTCCTAAGGAAACCAAGATCACTGAGAGAATGGAGAAAAGACCAAGGAAACCACCTATTAAATGTTGGGGTTGTGAAGGAAATCACATGTACAAAGATTACCCTCACAGTGGTGAAAAGTGAGGAATGTTCACAATGTACATCAAGCTGAAACAATGGAGGACATGGACATAAATTTACCTAGGATATACATAGCTCCAGATAACAAGCAAGTTGAGTTTCAGTCACACATGAATGAAGTGGAAGGTAAGATCATCAACCAACCCATTTTTATTTCAATTGATTCAGGAGCTATTCATAGTTATATAGATCCTAAGATGGTGGAAATATTTCATTTTCCATGAAGTAAGCTTGGTGAACCTTGGATAGTGCAGATAGCTACATGAGCTAAAAGGAATATTAATGAGATGGTTAAGTCATGCCTAGTGGACATGAATGGATTAATCACATGGGCATATTTTAATATCATAACTTTGGGCTCATATTACTACCTAATCGATATGGATTGGTTGGACCAACTTCATGATATTATAGACTATTATAATAATGATTTTTCCTTCTTGGATGAAGAAGGAAACCTGGGGATAGTTCAGGGTATTCCAAGAGTAGTAACCATCAGAGAAGTTTCAACCTTACAACTGAAGAAAAAATTCAGGAAAGGATGTCAAGTATTTGCAACAAATATGGAGGAGGAACCTAAGGATAAAGTACCAAGTATTGAGTATTATGGAGTCCTAAAAGAGTTTGAATATGCATTTAAATAAATATCGGGGCTGCCACCCAAGAGAGATATTGATTTATCAATAAATCTGATGCCTAGAGCAACCCCAATATCCAAGACTTGTTATAGGATGAGTACACCAAAGTTGAAGGAGTTGGAAATGAATTTGTATGAACTCCTAAAGATGGGGTATATACGCCCAAGTGTGTCACCTTGGGGTGCCCCAATATTATTTGTGAAGAAAAATGATAGAACCTTGAGGCTTTGCATTGAATTCAGACAGTGGAACAAGGTAACTGTGAAGAAAAAGTATCATTTTCCAAGGATAAATGATCTCTTTGATCAACTGAAAGATGCTAAGGTATTCTCTAAGATTTATCTCAGGTCAGGTTATCACCAAGTAAGAATTAAGGAAGAAGACATTAGAAAGACTTCCTTCAGAACAAGGTATGGCCATTATGAGTTCACAGTGGTGTCATTTGGAGTATCAAATGCACCAAATGTATTCATGTGTTTAAGGAATGGTATTTTCAGAGAATACCTATATAAGTTTGTCATTGTATTTTTGGATGACATACTTATTTACTCAAAATATGAAGAATAACATGAGAAACAATTGAGGATGGTGCTAAAAGTATTGGGAGAACATCATCTATTTGTAAATTTGAGAAAGTTCTCATTCTACCAATGACAGATACATTACTTGGGGCATATTATTTCAGAGAAAGGGATAACAATGGACCTAGAGAAGATTAAATTCATTGAGGGGGGACAACACCAAGGAATTCCTCTAAGGTGAGATCATTCATGGGACTTGCAGGTTACTACAAAATATTTATTGAAGGACTCTCAAAGATTTCACACCCAATCACTTCCTTGCAAAAGAAGGGTGTGAAGTTTGAGTGGACATCAGATTGTGAAAGAATTTTAAAATACTTGAAGTATTTTTTAACTACTGCTCCATTATTGAGGATTGATGATCTAAATGAAGACTTCATTGTATGCACAGATGCATGTAAAGAAAGACTTGGTGGATTTCTTAGTTAGAATGGACATGTGGTGTGCTACAAATCAAGAAAATTAAAGGAACATGAAAGACACTATGCTACACATGATTTGGAATTGACATCCATAGTTCATGCCTTGAATATTTAAATGAACTACTTCATGGGGAAAATATTTGAGTTGAGGATAGATGATAGTGGTATGAAATATTTATTTGGACAATGAAATTTAAATGCCAGGTAGAGAAGATGGTTGGAATTCCTTATTGAATATGATTTTGATATAAAGTATATCAATGGTAAGGAGAACAAGTTGGTCGATGCACTCAATAGGGTATTGCATGAGATGCATGCTACAACCATTAGAATGTACTAAACCAATTTGAAAGACTGAATTCTAGAGGTTGCAAAATCAGATCAATAATACATGGAGATAAAGGAAACATTTCAACAAGGTGATTTGTAGTAGAAAATGGAAAACTATAAGATGTAAAAGGATGAAAGTCTCATATACAAGGGCATAATTTATGTGCCAAATTCTCAAGAATTGAAAAATATGATGTTAAAAGAAATGCATAATGTTCCTTATGTTGGACACCGCGGTTACCAGAAGACTATTACAACTATCAAGAGACAATATTATTAGCCAGGTTTGAAGAAAGAACTGGTTGATTTTATTGCTAGGTGTTTGGAATGCCAAAATATCAAGACTAAGAATAGACACCCAGCTGGGTTGCTACAACCATTACCCATTCTTGAGTGGAAATGGGAATTTGTAACGATGGATTTCATCATTAAGCTTCCCAAAAAAAAAAAAGTAGCACGGTTCTATCATGGTAGTGGTGGATAATCTTACTAAAGCTACATGGTGTTCCTAGGACAATTGTATCTGACAGAGATCCCAAATTTACATCAAATTTTTGGAAGGGATTATTCAAGGGTTTTGGAACAAATATGAATTTTAGAACTGCTGATCATCTAGAGTTAGATGGGCAAACAAAAAGGGTGAATCAGGTGATAGAGGACATGCTAAGGATGTATGTGATGGACAAACCATCTAAATTTGAGGATTATTTGAATTTGGTGGAGTTTGCTTATAACAATGGGTATCAAGAATCTCTAAATATGAGCCCACTTGAGGCACTTTATGGAAGAAAGTGCAACACACCAGTGAGTTGGGACAACCCAGCCAACAACGCAGTGGTTGGACTAGAATTACTTGGGGAAATGGAAGAGAAGGTGATGAAAATAAAATAGAATTTAAATGTTTCCCAAGATAGGTAGAAGAGTTATGCAGATAAAGGAATAACTCAAAGAGAGTTTAAAGTGGGTGACCATGTGTTCTTGAAAGTGAAATCCAAGCGAAGTTCCCTAAAGTTGGGAAATTGTTCCAAGCTAGCAATGCATTGTTGTGGGCCATTTGAAATTCTAGAGAGAATTGGTCCAATTGCATATATGCTTTCCTTACTCGCATCAATGTGCATTCATAATGTATTCCATGTGTCTTTACTTAAAAAATATGTACTTGATGTTAATCATGTCATTTATTGGAATGTGATATAGGTGGAGCAAGAAGGAGACTTTCGAGTTCATCCGGTATGCATTTTGGATCATAAATTCAATCTACTTCAAAATCGATCAATAGGATTGGTAAAGGTCTAGTGGACCTTTTATGGTCCTAAGGATGTAACCTGAGAACATGAGGATGCCATACGGGAGAATAACCACATTGTTTTGAATATTTGTGAAGTTTTGTTTGTACATATGTATATAATGCACTGAGGACAATGCATAAATAAGGGGGAGGGGAATGTAATACCCCTAGGCCGAACCCTATTGTAAATATAATGAAATTGTACATATAGGCTGGTGAACTAGGATACTTGGAGGTTAGAGTGCCTTTGTATATATGTATTTTGAGGCCATAGTGCCTATGTGGTTATTAGGCTGGTGAGCTAGAAGTTGAAAGGCCAACAATCCTATTTTTTAAAATGTAATCACACTATGTTTTTAATGAAAACATATCATTGTTGTAGACCAACCATGTAAAAGAGTATGGGGATCTAAACTCCACTAGAATGGGGAAATGGGGATAAGAGTCTAGAAAATGGGATAAGCTAAGGGGGATTAATCCAAAAAGGAATATTTTATCAATATTCCTAAAGTTAAAGTCTAAAGTAGGGGATAATGCATTTTATCCTAATTCCCTATGAGGAAACATATCACCATGTGAGGGAATCCATGTGTGGCCCATGTAGTTTACAACATGACACATATTAAGTTGGGAACATGCACATAAGTTTTGGGGACTTTATCTCATTCATCCACCATTCGATCATTATTTGGACCTCACCTCATTGTTTTCATTGGGACTTTCATGCTGCCATTACCATACCTATACACGTACCAAGGAGAGTGTTGGAACTAGATTAAAGAGGTAGGTTGTCAAGCTTGTAGTACATTGAAGAAGTGGTTTTTCAGGCTCATGAGAATTCTCTCCAGGGGAGAGGATTTCTAGGAAATTGATTCCCAAGGTGCCAAGATACAACTACAAGGATTTGATACTTCCTGCCCAACCTATTGTTGAAGCCTAGGAAGGGAAGTGGGGAAGCCAAAGGACTGTTGAATAGAGAATGAGAAAATTTCCTGGGGTGGGATAGACATGTGGGGAATGAGAGACTGTAGGATATTAGTTTTAGTTGGCACCTGAGTCTAAGTGTTTATGATGTCTGAGAGACCTTATCATGGTTAGGATTTCCTTACCTGGGTGGAGTTTATCCCCAGATCGGGGGTGACCCACTGCTGGAATTTTATGAGTAGAGAAGTCTAAGGATGGGAGGAATGTGGAAGGTATGCACATAGTCAATGTTCTTTTTACCAAAGATAAGTGTCTATTTTGTGCAAATTTATATTCTATGTTAATATTTATGCATTTATTCTCATGGGTATTTCCTGTATATGTTGTATATGTATATATTTGTTATTCGCATTAATATTAGCATTTGCGGAAGTATATCAGTTACTTAAATTGTATCAGAGTTAAAAAAAAATTGTGTGGAATTTCCCAGCATGAGTTTGAGGATGCTACAATAAATTTACCTACATGACCCTACAAGGTCCTTTAATATTCGAATTTAAAAGAGGTTCTACCTTAGTGTTAACTTATCTAAGGCTCTTAAGTAATTTGTGTACATTTGAGTGGGTGTAAGGTGTTACATTAGCTCGTAAGGTATATAAATCTCCCAAACATCCGTCTCAGGGGTCAAATCAAGACAATTATGTCTAGGTATGTCCTCTCATGGATAAACTAGACACCTCAACACCATTGATTGGAATTGATACACAACCTCAAGCCAAAAATTCCTCAACCATTGATAACAAATACTGTTTATTGTTCAAGTGGTTAAAAAGATAAATAAATCTCCCATTTCCTTGAAAGTGACACTGACCCAACTCATTGTTGCTTCTAGGATAATTCTCAACATGTTTGTTTCCTTAACAATGGGAAATGAACCCTTGGATTTTCCCAACCCACTTCCTTTTAAGAGAACAATCCATGTAGGTCCCAGTCTCTCCTTCCCTCCTTAAATATCAGTCTATTGAGGAACTTGAGAAAATTATAAGGCCAAAAACTTATAAGTGGGATTCTTGGTTTAGAGTCCCCAATGTCAAGTCTATGATATTTACAAACACCTATGCCTCATGTAATGGTATAGGTGATGTGTTGTATTTCCATATTGATGGTATATAGTGAAGTTTGTATCATGGAATTTAGTGGTCTCATGGACTCCTGTAGGAAAACCATGATTCAAAGGATACACAATTTGATTCTTGATTTGGATATATTTTCTTTTCAATAAGTGAAAAGTATTGGTTTCAAGTCCTAAATGTTAAGTTCATTGTCTCACTAAACATGTAATATCCCCAACCAAATATGATATAAAATCAGATCTAATTGCTTGAGAACTTTCGTCAAACACTTTGCGTGTTTTCTCAAAGTCCTTTGGAAAATCAACAATCTTGTTGTCCCAACTCTCAAGGTGGATTAATGATCTGTTTAGAGGGCCAATGGGATGAGTTACAATCTACTTATAACCCCCAAGGTGTCTATTCTCCATATTATTTTCTTGTTGTTATGTATATGACATCTTGTCTCATTGAGGCATTATGTCAAACAATTTCCATGTATAGCCTCCTTAGGCTTGTGTATTATCTTAGTTCATTATTTTATTGCAAGATAAGAATGTATATGAATGAAAAAACATATAGAAACCAAATAATAACAGTAATACACAAATAAATGACCACAAATTTAGATCTGGTTTATTTCAATATATAGTTGAACTCCATAGAGTAGAAGAGAAGATATGGAAATACATAAGAGTATGAGAAGTTGTGGCTGAATATGCCTCCAAAATACAATAGAAAATAGAGATATGGAGCCCAAAAATCCTCCACAAGATGAATACAAAGGATCTCCAAGGTCCATCTGTTTTCCTTGATGTGGCTGTTGTCCCTTCTAGCAAAAATGTGCCCTCACTAACTGAAGTTCTCCAATAAATATAACCACTACCAATATGGCCCAAAAACTCAAAGAAAATGATGGATTACTATAGAAAATTAGTTTGTTTCCTTATAGGATGAATCTCCTTGGTTGTATCTATAGTTTTAATCCCCAAAACAATGATTCTCTTTGGTTTAGTGCGCCCTCTTAAAAAAATTCGACCAACTTGGAGAATAAATAAATATGGGGTGATAACCCTCCACAAATTGATGATAAAAGGAACCATAGGGATGGAAAACACCTTTGTAGAAAGATCTATCACAGATCCAATGTCCTCTAGCCAAATCAAACTTCTCTTCCCTTGTCAGTGCACCCCAATCCTGCAGAAAACCCTCAAAGATGTGCCCTCCTTTACCAACAATGCAAGAAATGGATATGAAAATGAAGTAGAATGGCGAGCATGGAATATTTCATCACCTTGTGCAAGATTGTATTAAGAACAAAGGAATCTTTCACCTCCTTATTTATCTCTAGGTTTTGTTTACTAAAAACCCTCAAAACGTTCAAGTTGCCAGAGCTCAAATATGCAAGTGAAAATGATCATCAACATAATGAGATAATATCAGCCCCTATCTCTCTTTTATACCCCTTTTCACCTTTTTCCCCTCAAGTGAATTTTAATTCATCTTTAATATTTTCTCATAAAATCAATTTATTATTTTAATGAACCTTTTTACACCAAAAAGTGATTAATCCTCCTTTATGACTTCTCTGGCCACTGAAAGTCACTTTCATCTTCCTATCCTGTAAATATTTTTTCCTCAGCTCTAATGAGATATTACACTAAGGTATTTCTCCAAGAAACAAACTCCAAATAGTACCTTAAGTGTAATTAATTAAAATATGCCCAATAATAACCCAAAATTATGGAAATCCTCGGAATGACATAAAACCAAGAGAGAACTATGCGGAAATGATCCTAATGATGAAATATGGTGAATGGGATAGAATGGGCCCCACATAAATCCTCCAAATTTCTCGAGCTCATTGTCATCCTCATTTTACTCCTTTATTCAAGCTGACATGAACTCATAAGGTATCCTCTAACTATAAGGAAGGGGAATAAAAAAATGGGAACATTACAGTCTTCCCTTCCCAAAATTTGCTTGTCCTCAAGCAATGCCATCAAAATCCTATGATAAACAAGCTGAACCAAACTGAAATTGAGAGTGATGCTCGGGTCCCAAACCAATCTGAAAGACATGGAACATCTACGTCCCATAATATTGTACTACAATGTATTGACATAAGAGGCCTGATGAAGACCATCGATCAATAGAGAAAATAGATATTGTAAATACCCAATCCACCCCTCATAGAATATTCCACCTAAGACACCAATCCAATGCTCCATATGTACAAGCTCCTGAAAGTAATGGCTGACGCTTCCATATGTACCAATTTCCCAACTATCAACCCATGAAATCCTAGGAGTAAACTCCTGAAAATCAAAATCAACTCTCTCATGTCTAACAATATCTAAACTATCAAACAATGTAATCCCAGGGTTCCAAACTAATCCTAGGAAGGAACCACCATGTTTTCGTTGCACCACTTTGATCATCACTATCGAAACAATGTGCCCAGTTTTCATTCTCCTCTCTCAAAACCCCAATTTGAAATACCTGAATGGACTGAAACCACTCTGTCAATCATCATCATCATTTGAAGAAATCTATCACTCATATGAATTACTAGATCCCACCAACAAATTGGAAGTCTACCACTCTGAAGGCATACTGAACGTTGTTGTGCTAGACTAATAACTATTGGAATCCAGTTGATCCTCATCTCTAATATTTGTATGGAATCAACTGATGGAAACAAGATCGTACTAGGAATCAACTCTAACCATGTTAATCTGTCATGCTCCGGCCAAACCACACTGGGAAACCTACTACCCCTACTCCTGATAATGTATTCTAACAATGCATGAAGCTAGAAACCTTCCTGTAAAGTAGCTCTTCTATATGTGGTAACTCATGCTCATACAATTCCTTGGAGATTCCTACCAAAGGGGTATTATGCATCACCATCATGATCATCTCCCCAAATGTGGCCTCAAGGACTAAATATGTGTCACCTATTTAGTAGATCATGACATCCCTCAATCTATCCCTGTCATCCTATGCATTGACCACATGCCCTAAATAATAACTCCCTGTATTTTATATAATTCCCCATATCTCATACAACTATCTCATGAGATCCTCCCATGTCATGTTGTATATACTAAGGGCATCAAAGAAGAGAAACAAAAATCCTTGTAGCTGTAGGAAAATATGGTAAGTGGTAGGTGCGTTGGTCAATCCCAAGGGCATGACAAAAAATTCACAAGGATACCTAAGAATAGTTTTGTGTCCATCCTTCTCACTAGCCCAGTCCTGGTGAAGTTCCTATCAAAGATCAATCATAGAGGAGTGTACCACTCCATGGAATTCATCCCTTTGTGCTAATGGACTATCTAAAGAGTCACCTAGGCTCCACGCTACTCCCATACCATTGCATGCCTCCAAAGGAATTGTTAGAATATGAAAGATGTGTTCTCATTTTACCATTGACAATACCCTTTTCACCCAACTATAGGCTGAAGCCACCCTTCGAGCACCTTAACCTTCACATAGAATCATTCTGGAAGAAAAACCTAGGCTAGATAGCCAAACAAAGGGTAGCGCGCCTTTCCCCAAGGATAGCACATCAACAAGAGCTTATCAGATAGTCCAAACCCTAGCCAAGAGATAGTCCAAGCCAAAACGTAACTGCTAGCTGCAACAACTGCACCAACAACTCTCCTCCAAACCTGTGCACAAGATTGCAACTGCACTATGCAGAACTGGCTCTCTGCAACTGCTGAGATGTGTCAAATGAGAGACTGGCACCCTGTATTTATAGTGGTTCTAGCAGATTTACTGGGGCCGACTTCTCCTTCTGGGTACCTGTCTGTTCAATATATTATTATTATTTCTGCCCGACTTCTTCTCTTGGAGGCTAATAACCTAATATAAATTATCTTCTTGAGCTGACAAGTATTCTAGGGTTATTAGCCAACTCATTAGGGTTTCTTCTTTCTTCTCGGAGTATTCTATTCTCGTCAGGTTCACACATGGAGGTAAATACCTCCCGTGGCTACCATAATATCAACACTCCCTCCTAGCTAGGGAGGTATTATAGGTAATGGTCTTGAGCACAAAAACATACCATTCACCCGGTAGCATCAACATAGTTGTATAGACTAGATAATGAGCACCATCATCATCATCAGTGTCACCAGCTGCATCATCTCTCAAAACCATACTCTATTTGAGTAATCAGACATGATTCTCACTCCACAGAGTGATACAAGAGCCATTCTTCTAATCTAGAAGGGTAAATGATCTGAACCATTTTTCGTCTGAAAAATATTTGTTCATCATTCATTTGGCTGATGATTATCTTCAATAAACTACTAATAGTCTTCAAGGCAATCATAAAAAAAATAGAACACAACTGTGTCTATCCATAGTAGTACATAACTACAATCCAGTGGTACACTACCACACCAAGTAACACACAAGTACTTGATCAACAATGTATAGTCACGAACAGTGGAACATATCCACCACAATAGTCTACATCTGCTTTCATACAGTCTTCATAACAAAGATATGATAGAAACCTACACAGAAACAATGTTATGATATAAAATGAATCATCTGGTCCAATCTTTCACTCAGATTTGTGAGTTCTAAAAGAATATCTTCCCTCAGAGTAGAACAATGAGATATCTGGACTATTCTTCTCAAGCAAGGAAGAATAACTGTCCTATCTTTTGAACCTAGACCATTCCCCACCCTGGTCCATTCTTCCTACACTAATCAAAGTGCACTCTAGAGAGAATGTATAAACCTAAGGAATGCTGAGCCTGGACCATTCCCCACCCTGGGCCATTCCTCCTTCACTAATCAAAGTGCACCCTGGAGAGAATGTATAAACCCTAAGGAATGCATGTCCCTGATTGTTGATCCTGGACCATTCCCCACCCTGTGCCATTCCTCCTACACTGATCAAAGTGCACCCTGGAGAGAATGTATAAACCCTAAGGAATGCATGTCCCTGATTGTTGAGCCTGGACCATTCCCCACCCTAGGCCATTCCTCCTACACTAATCAAAGTGCACCCTGGAGAGAATGTATAAACCCTAAGGAATGCATGTCCCTGATTACTGAGCCTAGACCATTCCTCCTACACTAATCAAAGTGCACCCTGGAGAAAATGTATAAACCTTAAGGAATGATTGTCTTAACCATTTCCTCTATTAACCACAAGAGGAAAATAATGTCCTACATCAACCTCCAAAACATACCATTTCTCATGTTAACCACAATGAGAAATTGTTGTCCGGTGAGGTGGGCCAGTCTTCTTGAGTAACCCTCAAGAAGAGAGACTTCCCTAGACCACTCCCCATGTTAACCACAATGGGAAGTCTCTATCTATGATACATCAACAATTTGGACCATTTCCCATGTTAACCACAATGGGAAATCGTTGTCCGTCAGAAATCTCAATCCACTTTTCGAACAGGAAAACATCTGTCCAAGATGGACTATTTTTCAATCTTGAAAATCAATGTCCTCAATAATATTTTCAATGCTCCCTCCCAACCTGGGATTCATTTCTTCCTTTTTCAATAAGGAAGTTGTCTCCACAAGCTCCAACTTGAGTACGCAAACTCTTTCATCTTGGATAGAAGATTTACCAAAATGTTGCTTATCTGCTCATCTGTGGAGATATGTATTGGAGAACTACTTTCTCCTTTCTGGACTTCATCATGGATAATGTAATTCTTGATTTCAAATGTACTTTAGTCTGGAACACTGATTTTTTGTGAAGGATTCATGTAGCTCTGAACAATAGAGTATATCATTGTTGGAAAACTGGAACATATCCATGTGGCACTTCTTCTGTCATCATGAGATCTGATCTACTGAGTAATCATCTTGATGTTATAGGAAATATTCACCACGCTTTTGCTGTGCACTGGAGGTTCTCCACCAAGTTATCTTCTTTTATCTGCATACAAGGGTCTCTTTCTGGTATGCCTCAAAGTCTTCAGATTGCTCTTCATACGCTCTTTATTCAATTTCTCTGGAGAACATTCTTTGCATTCATNTGATGTAGAACTCCAACTCATGGATGTTGTGGATGATATAATGACTCATGTAGAGATAAGTTTGGTTTACTGGAACAAGTAATCATCATAGTCTTCTCCCTCCATCTAGGAGAACCTCTAGTTCTAGATCTCACAATGCTTTCATTCATAAGTCTTCCATACACTGTTCTTCATCACGAATTTCAGTTCCTCTACTTGATTTCTTTTAGTGAGTTCATATCAGGACGGTAATCTTGTGATTCTCGATACAATGAATAGTTGTTCTGACTTCTCTTTCTTTCTTGGAGTTTTCATGTTCTTCTTTCATGTTTTTCTTTAGATTCTTGGCTCCATGGAGTTTATTATAGATTCCATGCCCTAAATATTCCATCATAGGATCACGAATGTGGATGGACAACCAGGGATACTTTAAGGCTTCTCTTTGAAGAATATATACTGCCTTTCATGGATGCTATCATGGATACATACTTCATCATCTTCAATGGATCATACGATTAGCTCCCTTATAATCCTTGCTTCATGTATGAGTGCATATAATCGTCTCTCTCCGTCTAACAGAGTCTACGCTTCCATCTGCGTCCTTATTGTCTTCTGCAATATATAATTGGCTCTCTTTTCTAATAGAGTCCATGCTTTCATCTTGTTGTGTTCTACAAAACGTCATAAGTCTTCTTCCAATTTCCTCTCGATTGTTGACTTCTTTCTATCTTTGCTTCTTCTAAGTCTCTTCATGATTGATTTGGCTTATCTTGCAATAGCTTCCACATGATTTTTATTTCATCCTTTCATGTGTAGTATCTAATGATATCCATTCTTATCTTCTTGTTCTTCC
The DNA here is from genome assembly GCA_009831015.1 of Picea engelmannii. Classification (NCBI taxonomy): domain Eukaryota; kingdom Viridiplantae; phylum Streptophyta; class Pinopsida; order Pinales; family Pinaceae; genus Picea; species Picea engelmannii. The sequence goes on from ML797761.1 coordinate 27,449, forward strand.
ATAGGTATATTTCTTCTTGGGACACATTATCTTCCAAGAGATAGATATACAAGATATGTACAGAGACGATGCAAACAAGATATGTACAAGAAATAAGAAGAGTTCTTTACCTTTAGAAGAAGAAGTCGCTTCCATCCTTCTTAGTCTTCTTTGTAGGTTCCTTTTCTTCATCAATTGATGCTTCGTGTTTTTCCTTCTTTTCTTTAGCTTAGGACAATGATTCTTGTAGTGACCATACTTTCAACAGTTGAAGCATTGTACTTCTGAAATGTCTTTCTCTTGATTTGGCTTCCTCCTTAAACCAAACTTCCTTTTGTTCCTGAAATTATTGAATGTTGATGTGAAGGCTTGATCATCGTACTTCTTTTGGGGTTTCTCTTTTGCACTAATCCTTGATTCTTCTTGAGAACAACAAGTCCAAAGTTCTTCAAATGTCAGATACTACTTTATTGTGTTCATGCTTGCGGAAAATGCATCCCACGTCTTAGGAAGACCATTGAGTACTATGTTTACCAACTCCTTTTCTGAGATGATCTCTTCAATAGCTTGTAGTTGATCTCTTAACTAAGAAATTCTCACAAAGTATGATGTTATGCTATCATCATAATTCATCTTCCTGTCACAGAGCTCATTCTTCAGACTCATTACTTGTCCAATGTTTCTGACTGAGAAGAGGTTTGTTAGGGCATCGTACATCTTCTTTGATGAGTCAAGATGAGAGATGTAAGGTATCAACTGGTCTTTTATGGAATCCACTATGATACTCATGGCATTGATGTCACTATATTTGAACTTATCCATAGCTATAACGTTTTGCGGTTCCTTCTCTTTTCCTTCTTCAAACTCCGGCTTCACGATCTTTCTTTTCACGATATCCAACACTTTATTCTTGGCAAGGATGAGGTCAATCCCTATCTTCCACGCTCTGAAGTTAGAGGCTCCATATAACTTATTCTCTAACTTCATAGAATAAGTCATAGTTATTTTGACTTGGTCAAACCCTATATTTCACCACAAACTTAAACTTGACGTCTTGGCTTGCTGAGAATACCAGGAGATGCGCTAGGCTAGGGCACATTGATTTGTCCGGACTCAAATAAGATAGTTCATCCGTTTAGAGGGAATTTGTATTAGTTGAATATCTAAGGAGCATGTTTTATTTTTCATAGATGTCAAAAGGGGGAGAAGAGATTTAAAGTTTTCCATCAATGTCAAAGGGGGAGTTTGCTGGCAGGAATTGCAGTTTGCATAGTTTGCACATAACTTGTTTTTTTCATTAATGTCAAACTTTAAAAATGCTAAAGGGATAGGCGTGGATCAGTTTGCACAGGTGTGGATCAGTTTTCACATGCATGGTGGTTCCAAATTCGGAGATTAGCATGCCTCTCGACATATCGAAACGTGAAACTACGAAGAATCCGAGAGTTTCTATTTCAAGATTTCAGGAGTTTCTATTTCGGTATTTTTGCATGGTAAGAAAAAACGTCAACATCACGAAGTCCCAAATGACGAAATACCGAAACCATGACTTAATATAAGTCATTGATCAGAGGGAGATCGTGGACCGTTGATCCAACTCCATTTCAGAGTTTTGGGTACCGGGAGTTGGAGGATTCAAGAGTCTAGAGTCTTCATCACAGGAGTCTCAAAGTTTCGAAATGCGAAATATCGAAATGGGAAATCGTGAAAGCACTTTATGGATAAGCGCCTGGTCATAACCTATGGTCACATCAATGAAGGATCGAGGAAGGAACTAGTGCAACCAAGATCCATTTTGGAGTTTCGGAGATTGTGACATGGAGTGTCAAGAAACTTCACCACAGGAATACCGAAATGTCGAAATCGTGAAATGCAAAATGCCGAAACGATGAAATGAAAAACAGCAAAATACCAAGGATCGAGACTTGGAGTATCGAAACACTTCATCACAAAAGTGTCAAAATGACGAAATGAAAAATTTCGAAATGCGAAATGCCGAAATATCTTTTTGGTGTAGGCAGTGGTTACCGCCGATGGTCATGTGAGAGGAAGGAGCTAGCACGAAGCTAAGCCCTATTTTGGGGTTTCGCAACTTAAAGTGTCAAGACTCTTTGACATAGGATTGTTGAATTGCCAAAATGCGAAATGCGAAATGCATTTTGATTAACCCGTGGTCATGGCCAATGGACATATGGGTTAGCACAAGTGGCTTACCAAAGCGCTCAAGGGTTATTCTGCGCTGAAGAATTAAAACAGATGTATGTTCATCGAATGGTGTTGGTTAAATGTTTAAACTGATCATGTGGATATTGTTCGTCTTGATGCCTTGGCCAATAATAATCACTGTAAGGAAGTTATCTGGTTATTGTAACTGAATCTTTGAAGCCTAAGGTTTCAATTGTATGCGCTGATGATACAGGAAGATATATAAAGAGATTGTTGCAAGAAAAGTAAAAAGAGAGAGGATTATGGGAAATATATGGCTCTGTAAAATTTGAGGAAGAGAAAAGACAGAGAAGGGAAGACACATACACAGATTGAAAATCTAAGTGGTTTGGTCAAGAATGAATTGTGCAGAGAGGATTTGAATGCTTATTGTTTGATAGAGAAGATAAAGAGTTGGTTTGTAGGTTCTTTGTGATAGAGAATGATTTCAGGGTGGTAGGGAGGAGCAAGGGGAGATTGTAAAAGTTTCCTATACAAGTTGGTGCTTGTACATATGGGAGTTGTAGCTTCCATTCAGTAGGTGCTGAAGAAATAGAGGTAGCAACCTCAACTGGGTTGTAGCTCAGATAAAATAAGAATGTAAAGAGGAGTTGGAGCTTGCCTTTCATTCATAAGAAGAAGAGGTTTTTCCCTTTTGGGTTTCCTCATGAAAAATCACTGTGTCACTGTTTCATTTATGTGATTGTATATTTATTGGTTAAATGTATTACTACAAGTTAAATGTTAACGACATGATTTATTTATTAATAAGTAATCTTCTTATAAAATGAAAGAAATTTTATACAACTGATTCACCCCCCCCCCCTCTCAGTTGACTTATCATGTACAAAAATTGGTATCAGAGAAGGTTACTTCAAGATATCAGTTTAACCACTAGAATTTTTTGATCATTCATAATGGATAAGAAGTCAAAATTTACAAAACATGGATTACCTTTGTTTGATGGTCATAATTATGCTTTTTGGAGTATTAGGATGAAGTTGTTTTTACAAACTCAAGGAGTAGATATCTGGCAGGTTGTATTAAATGAATATAAAGTTCCAACAACCATTCCAATAGATGCTACAGGTAAGAGACTCTATGAGAGTAATTCCAAAGCTATGTATGCAATACTAGGAGGTCTAGCAGGGTCAGAATTTGTTAAAGTTATGCATTATGCATCAACAAAAAAAATATGGGATAAATTGAAAAATGTATATGAAGGAGACACTAAGGTAAAGAGTGCTAAGCTACAATCATATAGAAGTCAATTTGAAAGCCTGAAAATGGAAGAATCTGAAGATATAGCTACCTATTTTTTTCGTATTGATGAAGTTGTTAATACCATGAGAGGTCTAGGAGAAACAATTAATAATAATATTATTGTGCAAAAGGTACTTAAATCACTTCCTGCAAGATTTGATTCAAAAATATCTGCATTAGAAGAAAGAACAGATCTTGATACTTTAGAAATGGATGAATTACATGGAATACTAACAGCATATGAGATGAGAACCTCTAGTGAGGATTCTTTCAGGAAAGAAGCAGCTTTCAAGGTAGAAAAGAAAGATAAGAAAAAGGTTGAAGCATAAATCAATAGTTATGAGGAGTCATAAGGTGATGTGGAAGAAGCAAATTTTGTTAAAAATTTGAAAAGAGGTACTGGCAAGTATAAAGGTAAGCTTCCTCTGAAATGCTTTGGTTGTGGAAGTGTTATCTCCTCAAATAAATTGGTGGAGATTTTTATTTTCAGGTGATAGATTGTGGTCCAAAATTTATTTCTAAATTTTTGTAGGTAGGTTAGAGAGTCTATTTTCTGTAAATAAACTCAGAAAGAACTTTTGATTTGGTTTGGTCAAGAAAAAGACAGAATCTCAGTTTTCGGTGGTTTAGGCGAGCCTGAAACACGCTCAATAACCACCGAAAGTATTCATTCTCGGTAGTTAACAGGTAAAAGCAAAAGTGCGGTTAACTACCGAAAAGATTTCAACGGGAAAAATGAAAAGCTCGTGCTTTCGCACAAGCCAGTTGTCAATTGGCACAATGATGAAAACATAACCACCGAAAATCCATGGAGGTGGTAAGGTATGCATGTTCTTGTTGTATCTATCCGAAGATTGATACCCTGCTATCCTTTTCACTGCATTTTTCATTTCAAAATTAAGACTCGGCAAAGACACATAAACTCATGCGTGTTTCCCGACTAACATAAATGATTAGTCACGTAACCCCTCACTATCTATAGTCATGAGTACACAAATCCATTATGACCCTGATTAATATCTGATTTGATCTCCATTCATTATCAATTCGAATTCGGGAGTCATTGAGACAGTCTCGAGCCCGTGATTTTATCAAGCAAACGCATATCTAGAGATCATAATCCCATTTTTTGTGGTGATCACTGAGTGCAGTTAAGTTCAGCAGATCGTTATCAAGAAAATTGTCATACCATCAAGCCAAGTCGAGTCATCAGGTAGTTCAAAGCCCATACTGTTTCAATTCAATTGTATATCTCACTGAAACTCAAAATATTCAGTCAGTCTGTTGCCTAAATTCGGTAGTGATTGAGCTTTATGATTAGATCTCTGAGTCACCTTGTCCTATTTGCTTTTCTATGAGTCATACTCTCTGTCATCCTAAATCATAGAGTCTTTGTCTCCCTGGCATGAAGTTTTCCCTAAATCGTAGGTACAGTCAACATTTACTAATGCCGAAAGCAGGGCCAATTCTAAGGGCTGAATTGGATAGAGTTTGGTACCTTGAGGCGCACCCTAAGGTGGTCGAGTTCTTCAAGTAGACTGGATTCTATACGTATTGTGAAAAACTAGTAGATTTTCATCAACATGTGTCCGAGACCTTTGCTAGATTGTATGATGGAAGAAAAACAATAGTGGGAAAGGAGCAGTTTGTGGTTGATGAGGCAACCATAGCTGAGTTCACTGGTCTTCCCAGAATAGGTGCTTGTTGGTTCAAATCAACTGTACCTTCAAACATCGAATTTAGATCCTACCTACAACCTCTGCACAAAGATCTTACATGGAAAAAAGACATACCAATGTCTTATCTGGAACCTAAGTGGCAATTTATCCTGAAGGCAATCTTTTTCTATATCACCTGTGAAGGTAGATACAACAGAGTCATGTTCTACCACTTCAAACTTTTAAATCACTTCACAGGGAGATCTCCCATCAATTTACCGTTTTACTTGCACAAAGCCCTCACGAAAATGGCTAGGCAGGTCAAGGCC
>ML797761.1:32932-53098 GCA_009831015.1 Picea engelmannii
TGATGTAGAACTCCAACTCATGGATGTTGTGGATGATATAATGACTCATGTAGAGATAAGTTTGGTTTACTGGAACAAGTAATCATCATAGTCTTCTCCCTCCATCTAGGAGAACCTCTAGTTCTAGATCTCACAATGCTTTCATTCATAAGTCTTCCATACACTGTTCTTCATCACGAATTTCAGTTCCTCTACTTGATTTCTTTTAGTGAGTTCATATCAGGACGGTAATCTTGTGATTCTCGATACAATGAATAGTTGTTCTGACTTCTCTTTCTTTCTTGGAGTTTTCATGTTCTTCTTTCATGTTTTTCTTTAGATTCTTGGCTCCATGGAGTTTATTATAGATTCCATGCCCTAAATATTCCATCATAGGATCACGAATGTGGATGGACAACCAGGGATACTTTAAGGCTTCTCTTTGAAGAATATATACTGCCTTTCATGGATGCTATCATGGATACATACTTCATCATCTTCAATGGATCATACGATTAGCTCCCTTATAATCCTTGCTTCATGTATGAGTGCATATAATCGTCTCTCTCCGTCTAACAGAGTCTACGCTTCCATCTGCGTCCTTATTGTCTTCTGCAATATATAATTGGCTCTCTTTTCTAATAGAGTCCATGCTTTCATCTTGTTGTGTTCTACAAAACGTCATAAGTCTTCTTCCAATTTCCTCTCGATTGTTGACTTCTTTCTATCTTTGCTTCTTCTAAGTCTCTTCATGATTGATTTGGCTTATCTTGCAATAGCTTCCACATGATTTTTATTTCATCCTTTCATGTGTAGTATCTAATGATATCCATTCTTATCTTCTTGTTCTTCCATAGGTATATTTCTTCTTGGGACACATTATCTTCCAAGAGATAGATATACAAGATATGTACAGAGACGATGCAAACAAGATATGTACAAGAAATAAGAAGAGTTCTTTACCTTTAGAAGAAGAAGTCGCTTCCATCCTTCTTAGTCTTCTTTGTAGGTTCCTTTTCTTCATCAATTGATGCTTCGTGTTTTTCCTTCTTTTCTTTAGCTTAGGACAATGATTCTTGTAGTGACCATACTTTCAACAGTTGAAGCATTGTACTTCTGAAATGTCTTTCTCTTGATTTGGCTTCCTCCTTAAACCAAACTTCCTTTTGTTCCTGAAATTATTGAATGTTGATGTGAAGGCTTGATCATCGTACTTCTTTTGGGGTTTCTCTTTTGCACTAATCCTTGATTCTTCTTGAGAACAACAAGTCCAAAGTTCTTCAAATGTCAGATACTACTTTATTGTGTTCATGCTTGCGGAAAATGCATCCCACGTCTTAGGAAGACCATTGAGTACTATGTTTACCAACTCCTTTTCTGAGATGATCTCTTCAATAGCTTGTAGTTGATCTCTTAACTAAGAAATTCTCACAAAGTATGATGTTATGCTATCATCATAATTCATCTTCCTGTCACAGAGCTCATTCTTCAGACTCATTACTTGTCCAATGTTTCTGACTGAGAAGAGGTTTGTTAGGGCATCGTACATCTTCTTTGATGAGTCAAGATGAGAGATGTAAGGTATCAACTGGTCTTTTATGGAATCCACTATGATACTCATGGCATTGATGTCACTATATTTGAACTTATCCATAGCTATAACGTTTTGCGGTTCCTTCTCTTTTCCTTCTTCAAACTCCGGCTTCACGATCTTTCTTTTCACGATATCCAACACTTTATTCTTGGCAAGGATGAGGTCAATCCCTATCTTCCACGCTCTGAAGTTAGAGGCTCCATATAACTTATTCTCTAACTTCATAGAATAAGTCATAGTTATTTTGACTTGGTCAAACCCTATATTTCACCACAAACTTAAACTTGACGTCTTGGCTTGCTGAGAATACCAGGAGATGCGCTAGGCTAGGGCACATTGATTTGTCCGGACTCAAATAAGATAGTTCATCCGTTTAGAGGGAATTTGTATTAGTTGAATATCTAAGGAGCATGTTTTATTTTTCATAGATGTCAAAAGGGGGAGAAGAGATTTAAAGTTTTCCATCAATGTCAAAGGGGGAGTTTGCTGGCAGGAATTGCAGTTTGCATAGTTTGCACATAACTTGTTTTTTTCATTAATGTCAAACTTTAAAAATGCTAAAGGGATAGGCGTGGATCAGTTTGCACAGGTGTGGATCAGTTTTCACATGCATGGTGGTTCCAAATTCGGAGATTAGCATGCCTCTCGACATATCGAAACGTGAAACTACGAAGAATCCGAGAGTTTCTATTTCAAGATTTCAGGAGTTTCTATTTCGGTATTTTTGCATGGTAAGAAAAAACGTCAACATCACGAAGTCCCAAATGACGAAATACCGAAACCATGACTTAATATAAGTCATTGATCAGAGGGAGATCGTGGACCGTTGATCCAACTCCATTTCAGAGTTTTGGGTACCGGGAGTTGGAGGATTCAAGAGTCTAGAGTCTTCATCACAGGAGTCTCAAAGTTTCGAAATGCGAAATATCGAAATGGGAAATCGTGAAAGCACTTTATGGATAAGCGCCTGGTCATAACCTATGGTCACATCAATGAAGGATCGAGGAAGGAACTAGTGCAACCAAGATCCATTTTGGAGTTTCGGAGATTGTGACATGGAGTGTCAAGAAACTTCACCACAGGAATACCGAAATGTCGAAATCGTGAAATGCAAAATGCCGAAACGATGAAATGAAAAACAGCAAAATACCAAGGATCGAGACTTGGAGTATCGAAACACTTCATCACAAAAGTGTCAAAATGACGAAATGAAAAATTTCGAAATGCGAAATGCCGAAATATCTTTTTGGTGTAGGCAGTGGTTACCGCCGATGGTCATGTGAGAGGAAGGAGCTAGCACGAAGCTAAGCCCTATTTTGGGGTTTCGCAACTTAAAGTGTCAAGACTCTTTGACATAGGATTGTTGAATTGCCAAAATGCGAAATGCGAAATGCATTTTGATTAACCCGTGGTCATGGCCAATGGACATATGGGTTAGCACAAGTGGCTTACCAAAGCGCTCAAGGGTTATTCTGCGCTGAAGAATTAAAACAGATGTATGTTCATCGAATGGTGTTGGTTAAATGTTTAAACTGATCATGTGGATATTGTTCGTCTTGATGCCTTGGCCAATAATAATCACTGTAAGGAAGTTATCTGGTTATTGTAACTGAATCTTTGAAGCCTAAGGTTTCAATTGTATGCGCTGATGATACAGGAAGATATATAAAGAGATTGTTGCAAGAAAAGTAAAAAGAGAGAGGATTATGGGAAATATATGGCTCTGTAAAATTTGAGGAAGAGAAAAGACAGAGAAGGGAAGACACATACACAGATTGAAAATCTAAGTGGTTTGGTCAAGAATGAATTGTGCAGAGAGGATTTGAATGCTTATTGTTTGATAGAGAAGATAAAGAGTTGGTTTGTAGGTTCTTTGTGATAGAGAATGATTTCAGGGTGGTAGGGAGGAGCAAGGGGAGATTGTAAAAGTTTCCTATACAAGTTGGTGCTTGTACATATGGGAGTTGTAGCTTCCATTCAGTAGGTGCTGAAGAAATAGAGGTAGCAGCCTCAACTGGGTTGTAGCTCAGATAAAATAAGAATGTAAAGAGGAGTTGGAGCTTGCCTTTCATTCATAAGAAGAAGAGGTTTTTCCCTTTTGGGTTTCCTCATGAAAAATCACTGTGTCACTGTTTCATTTATGTGATTGTATATTTATTGGTTAAATGTATTACTACAAGTTAAATGTTAACGACATGATTTATTTATTAATAAGTAATCTTCTTATAAAATGAAAGAAATTTTATACAACTGATTCACCCCCCCCCCCTCTCAGTTGACTTATCATGTACAAAAATTGGTATCAGAGAAGGTTACTTCAAGATATCAGTTTAACCACTAGAATTTTTTGATCATTCATAATGGATAAGAAGTCAAAATTTACAAAACATGGATTACCTTTGTTTGATGGTCATAATTATGCTTTTTGGAGTATTAGGATGAAGTTGTTTTTACAAACTCAAGGAGTAGATATCTGGCAGGTTGTATTAAATGAATATAAAGTTCCAACAACCATTCCAATAGATGCTACAGGTAAGAGACTCTATGAGAGTAATTCCAAAGCTATGTATGCAATACTAGGAGGTCTAGCAGGGTCAGAATTTGTTAAAGTTATGCATTATGCATCAACAAAAAAAATATGGGATAAATTGAAAAATGTATATGAAGGAGACACTAAGGTAAAGAGTGCTAAGCTACAATCATATAGAAGTCAATTTGAAAGCCTGAAAATGGAAGAATCTGAAGATATAGCTACCTATTTTTTTCGTATTGATGAAGTTGTTAATACCATGAGAGGTCTAGGAGAAACAATTAATAATAATATTATTGTGCAAAAGGTACTTAAATCACTTCCTGCAAGATTTGATTCAAAAATATCTGCATTAGAAGAAAGAACAGATCTTGATACTTTAGAAATGGATGAATTACATGGAATACTAACAGCATATGAGATGAGAACCTCTAGTGAGGATTCTTTCAGGAAAGAAGCAGCTTTCAAGGTAGAAAAGAAAGATAAGAAAAAGGTTGAAGCATAAATCAATAGTTATGAGGAGTCATAAGGTGATGTGGAAGAAGCAAATTTTGTTAAAAATTTGAAAAGAGGTACTGGCAAGTATAAAGGTAAGCTTCCTCTGAAATGCTTTGGTTGTGGAAGTGTTATCTCCTCAAATAAATTGGTGGAGATTTTTATTTTCAGGTGATAGATTGTGGTCCAAAATTTATTTCTAAATTTTTGTAGGTAGGTTAGAGAGTCTATTTTCTGTAAATAAACTCAGAAAGAACTTTTGATTTGGTTTGGTCAAGAAAAAGACAGAATCTCAGTTTTCGGTGGTTTAGGCGAGCCTGAAACACGCTCAATAACCACCGAAAGTATTCATTCTCGGTAGTTAACAGGTAAAAGCAAAAGTGCGGTTAACTACCGAAAAGATTTCAACGGGAAAAATGAAAAGCTCGTGCTTTCGCACAAGCCAGTTGTCAATTGGCACAATGATGAAAACATAACCACCGAAAATCCATGGAGGTGGTAAGGTATGCATGTTCTTGTTGTATCTATCCGAAGATTGATACCCTGCTATCCTTTTCACTGCATTTTTCATTTCAAAATTAAGACTCGGCAAAGACACATAAACTCATGCGTGTTTCCCGACTAACATAAATGATTAGTCACGTAACCCCTCACTATCTATAGTCATGAGTACACAAATCCATTATGACCCTGATTAATATCTGATTTGATCTCCATTCATTATCAATTCGAATTCGGGAGTCATTGAGACAGTCTCGAGCCCGTGATTTTATCAAGCAAACGCATATCTAGAGATCATAATCCCATTTTTTGTGGTGATCACTGAGTGCAGTTAAGTTCAGCAGATCGTTATCAAGAAAATTGTCATACCATCAAGCCAAGTCGAGTCATCAGGTAGTTCAAAGCCCATACTGTTTCAATTCAATTGTATATCTCACTGAAACTCAAAATATTCAGTCAGTCTGTTGCCTAAATTCGGTAGTGATTGAGCTTTATGATTAGATCTCTGAGTCACCTTGTCCTATTTGCTTTTCTATGAGTCATACTCTCTGTCATCCTAAATCATAGAGTCTTTGTCTCCCTGGCATGAAGTTTTCCCTAAATCGTAGGTACAGTCAACATTTACTAATGCCGAAAGCAGGGCCAATTCTAAGGGCTGAATTGGATAGAGTTTGGTACCTTGAGGCGCACCCTAAGGTGGTCGAGTTCTTCAAGTAGACTGGATTCTATACGTATTGTGAAAAACTAGTAGATTTTCATCAACATGTGTCCGAGACCTTTGCTAGATTGTATGATGGAAGAAAAACAATAGTGGGAAAGGAGCAGTTTGTGGTTGATGAGGCAACCATAGCTGAGTTCACTGGTCTTCCCAGAATAGGTGCTTGTTGGTTCAAATCAACTGTACCTTCAAACATCGAATTTAGATCCTACCTACAACCTCTGCACAAAGATCTTACATGGAAAAAAGACATACCAATGTCTTATCTGGAACCTAAGTGGCAATTTATCCTGAAGGCAATCTTTTTCTATATCACCTGTGAAGGTAGATACAACAGAGTCATGTTCTACCACTTCAAACTTTTAAATCACTTCACAGGGAGATCTCCCATCAATTTACCGTTTTACTTGCACAAAGCCCTCACGAAAATGGCTAGGCAGGTCAAGGCCAAGACCACTAAGGTGGCAATTAGATTGTCTCATCAAGGACTCATTACTCTCATTGTCAAAGAGTCATTGAAGAAAAGGCAGGTAGATTGGAACTACTTCCTCTTCTAGAATGAATTCCAGACTAATTGGCAACAACATGAGAAAGGTAAAAAATATGCCACTAAGAATACCATTACTCCTAAAATAATTCATAGAAAATGGAAGGGTATCTCACCACCAAGAGGTCCGATAGAATCATCCTCTGTTAAAAGAAAAAGAATCAAAAGAAAGTTACAATTTGAGGGTGAGCAGACCAAGGGCCCTGCTGAAGGAAGCAATCCTTTAAACTTACCATATAGTGATTCAGATCCAGAACAAGAGTTAGAAGAGACACAAGGTAATAAATAGGCTAGACACGTTGCAGATGATTGTCACAACTTTCCTTCACCAACTCCCCCAGAGGCACACAGTCCACCATTGGCAAAAGCTTCTTCAAGTAAGCCTAAAGCATCTAAGGCACGAAAAATCAATAAACTCCTGCAACAAGTCTATGAAATGGAAGTCTTGGAAAGAGTTATTTAAAAGGAAAATATAGACTTGACTAAAAGAAATGAAGATATTTTCAACATAAACCAAAGCCTCAAAGAAAAGAATGATAAGATCAAAGACATGAACAGGGTGTTGATAAGGGAGAACATGAAGTTGTACAGACAACTTATAATTCTAAGGCTGAAATTAAAAGATTCTCAATCACTAACACAGGAGGAAATAGGTTTGGAGACTCTAGCCAACTTAGCTAAAACCATGGTAGATTTACCAGAGTCTCCCTCACAACAAGTTGAAGTTCGCAGATCTGCATGAACAAGAGCTGCATCGTCCAAAAGACCTTGAACATTCAACAAAGAATCAAGGTAATCATTTTTGCAAATTTTGAAGTTTTCTCAAAGATGAAGTTTCGGTGGCTTAGGTGAACAGGACGAATGTTCATTAACCACCGAAATCAGAGCTTTCGGTAGTTAATCCACTCAGGAGTCTTCTAGGCTAACCATTGAAATCCTGTCATTGCCAGAATGACCGAATTTTTTCCCAGATCAAGATTTTTTGAGTTGGAATGGTTTGAAACCTCTTCGAATGGACATTTGTTGAATTGTCAAGTCAGATCCAATAGCTATTTTTGATGGATAAGGGAAAGAAGAGGTGTTTCGATCATTTTTGTACCTTTTACAAAGGCAGAAAATCAGGGTTTTTGCACACCTCAACAAATTCGAATTGTATCTCTTGGAAGAATCATCACTCAGCCTTGGAAGGCTATTCTGCACTACACCATGATACTACAAGATATGAAGACCATGAAATGTGGGATTGACCTCATTTTGAGGATCATTCCATATCTTTTACAAACTGAATTTTGACTTTCTATCTTTAGTATATTTGATCCATGCTTTTAGGATCTCAAAACTACATTGTAAATCTATAAAGCTAAAGGTAGAAGATGAACTAAAGGTTCGATTTTGAGTTCTATATGCTACCATTTTGTATGAAAGACACTTTCTTTAATATATCAGCCTGCAAGCTTCTGTCATTTATAACTGTAAGACCTTCTTTCATCTTTGTCTATGCTTATGAGTGGAATTAGTTATTTTGTCTCTGTTTAATGATCCTATGGTAATTGTCATCTTACTTTTGATTGTTAAGAAAGAATCACAAGCATCTTTGGCTAGTTTGTTGACCCATCATAAATATGGTTTTATGTATGTTCTGGTTAACTAATTAGTTTTCTTATCCATTTGTTATACAAACCTATCTGACAATAGCTCTTGAAGGCCTTGTGTTGCATGAGTATAGTTAAGACTATCTTGAGAATACAATCTAGAGGTTAAGATATTCATCTTGATCCAAACCCACACCTATTATTGAGAAAATAGTTTCTGAAAAGATTGAGTTACCAGGCATCTCTGAATTATAGCCTAGGAGAGTTCCCTGGAGTGATAACAAATTGGCGTCGTTTCCAGGGAGAGGAGATCGAAGCTTAGCTTCCTTGGGAGACGACATAGATCTAGCTTTGATGATAGACAAATCCTGGACATCATTTGGGTTGTAACCATCTATCTGGTGACTCCATTGAAATGAAGTGGCTCTGAAAAGAGCTCACACCAGGGTGAACCAAGAAGGCCCACTGGCAGCACCAGTTCCTGACCCTGAGAAGATCATCGGTAAGGGAAAATATTTACAGAGACAGGCTTCTGGATCTGCAAAGACATCAAATCCAGGTATTCAAACCAACACTTCTTCTTTCATATCTAAAAGGCCTCTAGTTGAATCCTCTGATGCTGAAACTCATAGTTCTTAGGAAATTGCAATTTTATCTGAAATATTGAAGGTAGAGGAACCTTCTCTTTCCTCTAATGTTACAAACTTTGTTTTTGAGCATGATATTTCATCCAACCTTAAAGAGGTAATTACAGGATCCCCTCAGCAAAAATAAACCTCTTCTTCTTCTTCTTTGAATTCCTCACCCACCAAGCCTACAGAGGGTGTTTTCTACACTCATACTAATCTGCCTATTCTTGAAGATATTCTACATGATATGTCCTCTAAGGGAGAAGAAAGCTTAGCCTTGTTGCTCGGTCAGTTTTACAAGGCCTCTTATTTTTCACCCACCTCTGAAATTTTTTCTCAAAGTGAAGTAAGACAACCATTTTATTTAAACTCAACCATCCCATCTCACCCTTCATCTCCTGCAAATTCTTCTTCTGTATCAACCCCCAAGACTGGCATGGCTGTCCCTTTAACCAAGATGGAATATATTTTAGAAAATAGGTATGTTTCACTTGTCTTGCCCAATCCCTTATTTTCCATGCCAACCAGAGATTATCAGAAATATATGCCAAAGTTTACTGGAGCTGGGGATTATACTGTTGAAGAACATATAAAATCTTTTTATGCTTATTCTGAAAATATTAACATTTTAGAAGAATATGTGTGCACCAGAGTTTTTGTGCAGAGTTTGGATGGCCGAGCCTAGAAGTGGTTCAAAGAGATACTGGCAAATTTAGTCACATGTATTGAACAACTAGATGAGGTGTTCTTAAAACACTGGGGAGAAAGAAGTGATCTACTATATTACATTTCTGAGTTCAGAAACCTAAGAAGAGAAGATGGGGAGTCGGTCTCAAGGTTCATCAAAATATTTAATAGAATGTTTGGCAAGATCCCCGCAGAGATCAAACCAAGTGATGCATCGGCAAAGATCACATTCTCTGCTGCTTTTGATCCAGATTTTTGTCTAATCCTTAGAGAAAGAAGATCATCCACACTTGCTTTAATGAAAGATGTCGCCCTCAAATTCGAATCAAATATTATGGCATCTTAGAAGCTCAAAGGAAAGGTTGAAAGAAATAAGTCTTATGTTGAGTCCCCTTCTTCTTCTAATAGAAAAATGGAAAAGATGGCCAAGATGTTGGACAACTTGACATCTGAAATGTCAAAATTGAAGATCCAGAATCAACAACCAGCAAGGACAAAAGAGCCAAATGCTTTTGTCCCTAGAAATCTGAATGCTTTCCCTTACAGAAGAAACAATCAACAAGTCCAGATCCTTCAGAGAGACAAGAATGCAGTTGATGATCAGAGAATCAGACCCCCTTTCCAAAATGCAATGTTAGAAGAAGAACAACAGATATCTCATGATGAAGTTGAAGAAGCAGATGAGATAAATTATTTTTGTGACGAAAATGATTCCTCCTTTTTGAAACAAGTAGATTATGAAGAATCCCTGATGGACCAACAAATTCATGAGGCAAGTATTGAAGAATCTGTCTACCTAACGGATGATCAGAAAGGTTATAATTTAAGATCCAAAAATGCTACCCCTAAACCATTGCTCACTGCTCCTGTGAAGAAGAAAGAAGTTGTTTCCAAGCAGCTTGTTGCTCCTGTAAAACAGACCTCCACTCTTTCCAAACAGTAGCAGAAGCAACCACAACCCCTAGCCAAGGAGCAAGTCATTCTCAAAGCTCCTTCCAATGAGGTAAAATATTCTGATAAATCAACATTTTCTTTTAATTTTGAATCATAAATTCTGAAAGTAAAGATACCTATGCCATTGACCGAACTCATGAAGAATGATATTTTCAAGTCTTCCATCCTGAAGTCCCTTGAACTGAAGACCTCTTCATCTGCTGATTTTGTAAACTTACAAGATGACAAGCCAACAGTAACTATAGGGCCTATGATAGAAGACCGAGATGATTCTTGTCCACCATTCTATATATTCCTAAATGTTCATGATAAGATCCTCCACAACTGCTTGCTTGATTCAGGAGCATCACATAATCTTATGCCCAAAGCAGTGATGGATGAGCTTGGGCTTGAGATCAGAAAACCATATCATGATCTCTTCTCTTTTGACTCTAGGAAAGTCAAATTCCTTGGCCTCCTAAAAGACCTTGTTATAAACCTCGCCCAATTGCCAATGAGAAGCATGGTAATGGATGTGGTGGTCGCTGATATCCCACCCAAGTTTGGACTCCTCTTGTCTCATCCATGGAGAAAAAGGTTAGGAGGTACCTTGCAGATGGATATTTTGTATGCTACGATCTCGGTGTTTGGAGGAGAGCTAAAAATACTTTACAGAGAGAATCAACTTGCCTACATCATCAGCGATGCAAAAAATTCTGTAAATCATCCTATTTATGCTATGGACACAGACTTTGGCTCATGCATTCTTCAAATAGATGATTCTCAATCAAATCCTATGCAGCTTGTGAAGCCCACTGAGAAACAAACTGATGATAATGGTTTTCTAGTTTGGACCATGTATGTTGATGGGGCTAGTACCAAAGATTCAGCAGGTGCAGGGGTAGTTTTGATTTCTCCTTCGAGGGAGACTATACATTTATCTTTTAAGCTCGATTTCAAAACTACTAACAACATAGAAGAGTATGAGGCCTTGCTATTGGGATTAAATTTATCTAAGGAGATGGGGATAAAAGGTTTAAAGGTGTTCGGAGATGCAGATCTCATCATACAACAAGTAAACAGTACTTTCCAAGCAAAGCATGTCAGATTGAAAGCCTATAGGGATGAGGTATGGAAAATTAGAGATTATTTTTCCATTTTTGAGATTTCTTATATACCCAAAGATATGAATCATGTTGCAGATTCCCTTGTTGTTTCAGCCAACTTGTTTATTCCTCCCATGCCCCCTAGGCTCAATTATGAAATCCAAGTCAAATATAGGCCATCTTTGCCCGACAATATTAAATACTGGAAAGTTTTTGAAGATGATGATGAACTTAATATATTTGTTCATGTGGTATATGAGTTTTTTGATATGCACGTTGACCAACATAATCTAAATATAGAGAAATCCCAGAAGCCTAAGCTAAAACAAAAATTGGGTCGGCATGATATTGTTCAACTACCTAACAATTATATACCTCGAGGTTTGGTACCTCTTGAAAAGCTATTTGATCACAAGGATGTCCCCTACAAGGTAGATAAAAAAGAGAAAGATCATGTTGTCCATGAGCACAACATAGGGAGCAAAAGCCAACCTAAATTCATAAATCTGTCCTCTGAATTGACTGCTGATCAAAAGTATGATGTTTTTTCTTGGAAATATAGTGATCTGAAGACTTATGACCTTGATATCATTCAACATAAGATCCCTCTTGAAAAGGACACCATCCCTTTCAAGCAAAAGCTCAGACCTATCAGTCCTTTTCTTTTTCCTGTGATTGAAAGAGAAATCAAAAAGCTTCTTGATGCTAAGATCATAATCCCTTTGAGATACTCTAAATGGATTGAAAATATTGTAACAGTGAGAAATAAAAATGGTGAGGTCAGGTTATGTGTGGACTTTAGAAACCTAAGCAGATTCTCTAAGAAAGACAACTATCCACTACCTAAAATGGAACATTTGTTGCAAAGAATTTCAGGGGCTACTGTTATGTCTTTCCTAGATGGTTTTTCCGGCTATAACCAGATTTATGTCCATCTTGATGACCAAGAGAAGACTTCTTTTACTACTCCTTGGGGTACCTTTATGTACACCAAGATGCCATTCAGATTAATGAATGTCGGGGCCACGTTTCAAAGGGCCATGGACATAGCTTTTGTGGGTGAGAAGGACAAGTTTGTCCTCATCTATCTTGATGACATCACAGTTTATTCCAGCAGTCATGAGGAGCATCTAAAGCATTTAAAATGATTTTTTCTTAAGTGCAGGCAATTCATAATTTCATTGAATCCCAAAAAGTCCCATTTTGCTCTCAGGAAAGGAAAGCTCTTAGGCCACATTGTCTCAGCAGAAGGCGTGAAAATTGATCCAGCTTGGGTGGAAGCAATTCAGAGGCTGTCCTTGCAAAGATTCAAAAAGGATATTCAATCATTGCTCGGTAAGATAAATTTGTTTAGAAGATTTGTTCCAAATTTCGCCGAGCTAGGAAAACACATAAGATGTATGTTGAAAAAGGGGTCTGAGATAAAATGGACAGACAATGTAAGGAATTCATTTCAGGATATCAAACAGGCTATCATGGAATCCCTGACTCTGATCAGTCCAGATTACAACAAGATTTTCTACATTTTTTCCTTTGCTTCTTATGACATAGTGGCAACAATTCCGCTACAGAAAGATGATGACAATATGGATCACCCAGTTTCTTTCTTCAACAAAACACTCAGAGATGCTGAAACAAGGTATGATCCTATTGAAAAACAAGCCTATGCTCTCATAAAATCTTTAAAATCTTTCAGAATTTATATCCTCCACTCAAAAGTCATTGCATATGTTCCTTCACCCTCCGTGAAAGATGTTTTGACTCAGCCTGATATTGACGGAAAGAGAGCTAAATGGATTGCAAAGTTGATCGAGTTCAACATTGAAGTGAAGCCCACCAAATTGGTAAAAGGCCAAGGCCTTGCTAAGCTTTTAACAAAGGAAAACCATGAGCTGCTAGACATAAATTTCATAGGGGAAAATTCAACGAATTTGCAGATGGAGGTGGCAACAGAAGGGCAACATAACAATCAACAGGTGGTAGAGAATTTGTCTTCTTGTGAATGGTACTCAGGTATTATACATTTTTTACAAAAATTAGAGGTTCCTCCTAAACTCAGCATGACTCAAGCTCAATCCCTTAAGCTCAGAGCCATCAAATTTTGCATTTACAATAATCTGTTATATTGGAAAGACCTTGCTAGTTTACTACTCAGATGTTTAGACAACGAAGAGTCCGTAGAAGTTATACATCAGTTTCATTCAAGCTTTTGTGGAGGTCATCATTACTGGAAGACCACAGTTCATAAAATTCTAAGGGTTGGATACTATTGGCCTTTTCTTTTCTCAGATGTGTGTGCCTTCGTCAAAGCTTGTGATAAATGTCAAAGATTCACAGGAAAACAACAGCTAAAATCCTTGCCCCTAAGACCTATAGTAGTGAATGGCCCTTTTCAGCAGTGGGGTTTAGATTTTATAGGTGAGATAAATCCTTTGTCTAGTGGTCAACATAAGTGGATCTTAGTAGCCACAAATTATTTTACAAAATGGATAGAGGCAATTCCCACCAGGAATGCCACTCACCAGGTTGTCATGAAGTTTCTTTATGAAAACATCTTGAGAAGATTCGGCTGTCCCAAAAGGCTGGTAACAGATAATGAAACAATGTTTAAAGTAGAGGCATTGGTCGACATGTGTGAATCAATGGGCATCCAGTTGGTACATTCGACCCCCTACTACCCTCAAGGTAATGGCCTGGCCGAATCATCCAATAAGAGCTTAATCAAAATCATCAGAAAACTGTTAGAGGAGAACAAAAAGAATTGGGATTATAAACTAAAATTTTCTCTGTGGGCAGACAAAGTAACTATCAAAAATTCCATAGGAACCTCTCCATTCAAATTGGTCTATGGGATTGATGCCATTTTTCCTGTTCAATTAATTTTGCCAGTGCCTAGATTCTTTCAGGAAGAGCAAACTGAGTCAAATGATATGGTAAGAAGAATTCTTGATTTGGTGGAACTGCAGTAGGCCCGCAAACAGTTAGTGGACATATCAGAGGCTCATCAAAATAAGATCAAATATACTTTTGACCGAAAGGCAAAGGTGGATAATTTCCAGGTTGGTGATTGGGTTCTGAAATGGGACGCTCTGAGACAAGATAAAGGCAAACATAACAAGTTTGATTCTTTTGGGACTGACCCTTTCATGATAACTCAAGTACAACACAACAACACATTCACTCTATAGAATCTGGGAGGTGAAGAAATGTTCAGTGGCCCGGTCAATGGGTGATTTTTGAAACTCTATTTTGTCTAAGGCTGTGAAGCCTGGACATTGTAATTTTAGTTTTAGTCTTTATTTTTACAGAATAACTCCATGCCCAATGGAAACACTAGCATATAGTTTTTAGTTTTGTTTTCAGGAAAGGCATTGGTTATGTGGTTCTTAAAACCTCACAGGGAGGCGTTCATCCCTAATAGGAGCCAGTGTTATCTCCTCAAATAAATTGGTGGAGATTTTGATTTGAGGTGATAGATTGTGGTCCAAAATTTATTTCTAAATTTTTGTAGGTAGGTTAGAGAGTCTATTTTCTGTAAATAAACTCAGAAAGAATTTTTGATTTGGTTTGGTCAAGCAAAAGACAAAATATCAGGTTTCGTTGGTTTAGGTGAGACTGAAACACGCTCATTAACCACCGAAAGTCTTCGTTCTCGATAGCTAAGAGGTAAAAGAAAAAGCGCGGTTAACTATCGAAAATATTTCAACAGGAAAAATGAAAAGCCCGTGATTTCGCATGAGCCAATTGTCAATTGGCACAATGATGAAAACATAACCGCCGAAAATCCATGGAGGTGGTAAGGTATGCATGTTCTTGTTGTATCTATCCAAAGATTGATACCCTATTGTCCTTTTAGCTGCATTTGTTATTTCAAAATTAAGACTCGACAAAGACACAGAAACTCATGCGTGTTTCCCGACTAACATAAATGATTAGTCATGTAACCACTCACCATATCTATTCACGAGTAAAAAAATCCATTATGACCCCGATTAATCTCTGATTTGATCTCCATTCATTATCAATTCAAATTCAGGAGTCATTGAGATAGTCTTGAGCCCGTGATTTCATCAAGAAAATGCAGATCCAGAGATCATAATCCCATTTTTTGTGGTGATCGTTGAGTGCAGTTAGAGTTCAACAGATTGTTATCAAGACAATTGTCATACCATCAAGCCAGGTCGAGTCATCAGGTAGTTCAAAGCCCATACTGTTTCAATTCAATTGTATATCTCACCGAAACTCGAAATTTTCGGCGTGTATTCAGTTAGTCTGTTGCCTAAATTCGGTAGTGATTGAGATTTGTGATTAGAACTCTGAGTCACCCTATCCCATTTGTTTTTCTATGAGTCATACTCTCTGTCATCCTAAATCATAGAGTCTTTGTCTCCCTGGCACAAAGTTTTTCCTAAATCACAGGTACAGTCAGCATTTACTAATGCCGAAAGCAGGGCCAGTTCTAAGGACTGAATTGGATGGAGTTTGGTACCTTGAGGCACACCCTGAGGTGGTAGAGTTCTTCAAGTAGACTGGAGTCTATATGTATTGTGAAAAACTGGAAGATTTTCATCAATAGGTGTTTGAGACCTTTGCCAGCTCGTATGATGGAAGAACAACAACAGTGGGAAAGGATCAGTTTGTGGTTGATGAGGCAACCATAGCTAACTTCACTGGTCTTCCCAGAATAGGCGATTGTTGGTTCAAATCAACTGTGCCTTCAAACATCGAATTTAGATCCTACATACAGCCTCTGCACAAAGATCTTACATGGAAAAAAGACATACCAATGTCTTATCTGGAACCTAAGTGGAAATCTCTCCTGAAGGCAATCTTTGTCTATATCACCTGTGAAGGTAGATACAACAGAGTCATGTTCTACCACTTCAAACTTTTAAATCACTTCATAGGGAGATCTCCCATCAATTTACCATTTTACTTGCACAAAGCCCTCATGAAAATGGCTAGGCAGGTCAAGGCCAAGCCCACTAAGGTGGCAAGTAGATTGTCTCATCAAGGACTCATTACTCTCATTGTCAAAGAGTCATTGAAGAAAAGGCAGGTAGATTGGAACTACTTCCTCTTCTAGAATGAATTCCAGACTGATTGGCAACAACAGGAGAAGGGTAAAAAAGCTACCACTAAGAAGACCATTACTCCTAAAAGCAGTCATAGAAAATGGAAGGGTATCTCACCACCAAGAGATCCTATAGAATCATCCTCTGTTAAAAGAAAAAGAATCAAAAGAAAGTTACAGTTTGAGGGTAAGCAGACCAAGTGCCCTACTGAAGGAAGTAACCCTTTAAACTTACCATATAGTGATTCAGAGCCAGAACAGGAGTTAGCAGAGACATAAGGTAATGTACAGGCTGGACAAGTTGCAGATGATTGTCCCAATTTTCCTTCACCAACTCCCCCAGAGGCACACAGTCCACCATTGGCAAAAGCTTCTTCAAGTAAGCCTAAAGCATCTAAGGCACGGAAAATCAATAAACTCCTGCAACAAGTCTATGAAATGGAAGTCTTGGAAAGAGTTATTAAAAAGGAAAATATAGACTTGACTGAAAGAAATGTGGAGATTTTAAACATAAACCAAAGCCTCAAAGAAAAGCATGATAAGATCAAAGATAGGAACAAGGTGTTGATAAGGGAGAACATGAAGCTGTACAGACCACTTAGAATTCTGAGGCTGAAATTAAAAGATTCTCAATCGCCAACATAGGAGGAAACAGGTTTGGAGACTCTAGCCAACTTAGCTACAACCATGGTAGATTTACTAGAGTCTTCCACACAACAATTTTAAGTTCGCATATCTGCACGAACAAGAGCTGCATCATCCAAAAGACCTTGAACATTCAACAAAGAATCAAGGTAATCATTTTTGCAAATTCTGAAGTTTTCTCAAAGCTGAAGTTTCAGTGGTTTAGGAGAATAGGATGACTATTCATTAACCACTAAAAGTAGAGCTTTCGGTAGTTAATCCACTCAGGAGTCTTCTAGGTTAACCACCGAAAGCCTGTCATTGTCAGAATGACCAAATTTTTGCCCAGATCAAGATTTTTTGAGTTGGAATGGTTTGAAACCTCTTCGAGTGGACATTTGTTGAATTGTCAAGTAAAATCCAATAGCTATTTTTGATGGATAAGGGAAATAAGAGGTGTTTCAATCATTTTTGTACCTTTTACAAAGGAAGAAAATTAGGGTTTTTGCACACCTCAACAAATTCGAATTGTATCTCTTGGAAGAATCATCACTCAACTTTGGAAGGCTATTATGCACTGCACCATGACTCTACAAGATATGAAGACCATGAAATGTGGGATTGACCTCATTTTGAGGATCATTCCATATCTTTTGCAAACTGAATTTTGACTTTCTATCTTTAGTATATTTGATCCATGATTTTAGGATCTCAAAACTACATTGTAAATCTATAAAGCTAAAGGTAGAACATGAACTAAAGGTTCAATTTTGAGTTCTATATGCTACTGTTTTGTATGAAAGACACTTTCTTTAATATATCAGCTTGCAAGCTTCTTTCATTTGTTATTGTCAAACCTTCTTTCATCTTTGTCTATGCTGATCTGAAAATAGAAGGCTGACTTGTTATGCTATGCAAGCACCCTCTACCTCATAAAATAAATCTTAACAGGACCTTGCTTCATGTGTTAAAATGTGCAAGAGGGTTTATGTGTTAAGTTCTTGGTTCTTCTTTGCAATGTACATGTGTGAGGAATGACCTTTTAAATGCTTAAATATGTGTTATAAACAAATACACAGCAATATAAAGTGCAGCAAATAACACAAAAAACTCACAACAAAAGCAAGATGATAAAGGAGTTCACCCCTCTCTGGGCTACATCTCCTTGAGACTCCTTCAATGGACTTGGCTCTTTGGGATTAGTTTGTCAAATGCTCTTTACAAGCTGCTGCTCAACTCCAATGGATTTACAGACTGTACCATTGGGTTTAGAATACATAAAAACCCCAAATTTGACTGTACAAACTCTGCAAATGGACAATGGCTCATCCAGCAATGACCTCTTCTACATGTGACCTCCAAGCTTCCCTGAACTTGAATGAGGAAAAAACACCTGTAAAAGTTCTCCAATGGATCTGCAACCTATCCCAATGTGTTCAGAGCATAATAAACAGTCAGGAATGACTATTCAATCTCAGAAAATGGATATGTGCTCATCTGAGCAATGCCTCAAACAATGAGGGCTTTAAGGCTCCCTGGAGCTTCCTCAAGATTCAATGGTTAAAAACCTTCATAAGGAGTCTTCAAATGCCTGTGAAAACCTCACCAATGGACTCAGAACGTCCAAAAACCCCTAGCTGGGCTTTTTCGGCACCTCATTTGGCCAAAAACTCCAAAAGTTATGGCTTCTGCCATTTTTCCCCTTCACGCTTCAGTCTCTGGTTCGCCATTTCGCACCTGTGGAAGTGTGAACCTAGCTCTAGAGCGTTTTCGTGTGCATAAACCCAGCACACGCGCGTCTCGCAATTGGTGTCAAAATGTCTAACGGTTAGGGAACTAAGCCCCCGAATCCCGGAGGTGATGGGCGCATGAGGCCATGTGGCCAAGTTCCCCGCGCACCAAAAGGGCTACGTTGCAAGGTTAACTCCAATGTTGACAGGTGGCGGGCGCAAGTTTGAATGACCGTTTCACAAACCAAAATGAAACCCAAACGATAAATTAACATATGGTTATACATACATTGCAACCGGGTTTGAAATCCGCGCACATAACCAAATACATAGTGGTCACATGTAAACACACCGGGACCACGGGCTTTGTTTTAATATCCAAACCCATTTCAAAAATTGCGCGCTATGTGTTTGAAACCGCGTCCTGGTTACCATCAAAGGGTCACATAGTTCACATGAAATGAAACCGTTTGGAACCCAAACCACAACCAGCGCGCACCAACGGATATCGGTCACATATGTAAAGGATATAACCGTGGCATAAAATGTAAAATCCACCGCGCGAATGGAAAATTACCAAGGTCATGTGTAAATAAACCAATGCGACCGTATGTAATATATGGAACCATGGGCCCGTTCAACATTCCTCCCGCGCGCACAATAAACGGACGGTCATATCATAAGTGGTGACCACGGGCTGGGGCTAAGCCCCAGCCCGAACCCCCGCCGGTTAATACCAAATGTAAACTTAAAAACATTTAATACCATATCCCTTACAAAGAATACGCGGCGGAATGATGGCTAGCAGAGGTATGTTAAAGCATTTGAAAGGTTGGGAGGTCCGGGGGTCGAACCCCGCGGCCTCCACATGATTTTAATAAACCAACTATTAAACCAACTGCCAGTAAAAGGGTGCCACGTGGCACTCTATTATTCGCCAAAATTAGATGCCACGTGTCACGAAAGGATTCGACCACCATCAACCAATCACAGATTGCCACATCACCTGCCACGTCGACTGTATGGTCACCACGTGTGAGTCGTACCATCTTGCCACGTCATCATCCGTACGACTATACGGACTGCCCAGTCAGCATCCCATTTTTTTTCCCTGTTTGGCTCGGTGAACAGACCTCGATAACTTCTCCATATGGACTCCGTTTGCGAAAGTAAATATACCATCGGAATCAGGAGAACGAGATGGACGCAATGGCACCGTTTTCGTCGCATTCCGAGCACTTTGAAATTTGAGCAAATTTTAGACCCCTGGTCCAGATTCTGATCAATGCTTATGAGTGGAATTAGTTCTTTTGTCTCTGTTTAATGATCCTATGGTAACTATCATCTTACTTTTGATTGTTAAGCAAGAATCACAAGCATCTTTGGCTAGTTTGTTGACCCATCATATATATGGTTTTATGTATGTT
>ML797761.1:116037-135032 GCA_009831015.1 Picea engelmannii
AAGCATCTCTCTTGCCACGTCTGAAACGTCTCACTTGCCACGTTTTCAACGTCTCACTTGCCACGTTTGAAACGTCGGTCTTGCCACCTTTGAAGCGTCTCTCTTGCCATGTCTGAAATGTCTCACTTGCCACGTTTGCAACGTCTCACTTGCCACATTTGAAACGTTGGTCTTGCCACGTTTTCAACGTATCTCTTGCCACATTTGAAAGGTTGGTCTTGCCACGTTTGCAATGTCTCTCTTGCGACGTTTGCAACGTCTCTCTTGCCACGTTTGAAACGCCGTTCTTGCCATGTTTGCAACGTCTCTCTTGCCACGTTTGAAACGTCGGTCTTGTGACGTTTGCAACGTCTCTCTTGCCACGTTTGAAACGTCGCAATATAGACGAAAACTACGTCGTCGGAAAAACGACGTCATGTGAAATGACATTTGAGGGGGTCCGAGGTTTGTTGGTCTTCCGACAATAGAAAGTGGCAATTGCGTCGAACGTGCCGTCAGAATTTGAGCCAAATGCAGTAGTGAGGAAAGTGGGTTAAGATGGTTAGAAGGTAATTTAAATAATAAAGTGAAGTGATGAGTGTACTATAAGTCAAACTGGATACAAAATAAAATATTTAAATAATAAAGTTAATGGAGAAATTAATAAGTGGACAAGTGGTTAGAAGTGGGTTAGCCCTAACATAAGGAAAGTGGGTTAAGATGGTTAGAAGGTAACCCCTTAAGGAAGCTACATGAAAGTATAAATAAGAGGCAAGGGTTTCTCATTTTAGTTACAATTGAGCATATTGAATATCTACAAGTGACTAAAATAACCAAAGGATATTTAAGCGAAATTTTACAGGGAAGGTGAAGTAAAGAAGGCCGAAATTCAAGGGAGGATAAATTCTTTTGATGATGCTTTCTAAGGTATGATATTTATAGGTCATCTCATCATTTTCAGAATAATTTTGTTTATATAATGATTCATAACGTGAAATTGGGAGGCTATTGAGGAAACATATCCAAGAATCTGTGATAAAAATTTCAGTTTGTGGGTCATTGTATTTTTGGAGTTACACTCCATGGAAAATAGGGTTTGTGGCTAGTCCTGAAACTAGTCTAAAACAAGTGTTTTGGGTAAAAATGTCATAACTTCTTCATAACAGATCCAAATTCCATAAGAAAAAATGTATTGGTTAGATTACAATCTCTAGTATTCTTTGTATAATTTGCATATCCATACAACAAATATTCCGTGTGGGGAATGCTCTACAAGTTCACTGTCTAGAATAAGTCAAAATTCAACAAGTTATGCCATTTTCGCTATAAATCCTTTTCTGAGAGGTTTCAAGCAGTGAAACATGGAGGAATTGCATAAAATACATTGAATAACATTGTGTACTATTTTCAGATCTTTATTCATTACAGGTATATAGTTATGATTATTTCAAGTTAGGGTTGTTGACTAATCCAAAATTAGTCATGTGAGACTAAAGTAAAGTTTGATGAAAATGATAGTATCTTGTTGTTAAAGTTAAGGAAGGTTTGCAGGTATGTGATCATATACACTAGGTATATTACAGAGTTACAAATCAGATTTGGATGATGAAATTGATGAGGGATTTTGGTTGAGATACATGGTTGAGACAAGTAGTTGATGAGTTGGCACATACATGAGGTGTATAGTTGATAGTGTTGGTACATATTGATGAGTCATAGTTTATGTGTATTTGATGCACTATTGCTACATATTTGCTGCATGGTTGATGCACTCATTGATGGTACAAGTTGAGGTACAAGTTGGTGCATGGTTGATGCACTTGTTTATGGCACATGTTGATTACAGGTTGTTTGGACATGTTATTGTGACATGTTATTTGTACAGGTTTGGTGCATTGTTGATGCATTTTTTTATGGTACAGGTTGAGGTACAAGTTGATGTATGGTACATGTTTGCATAGGTTATTGGTAGAGGTTGTTACAGGTTGATTACAAGTTAATTGGTACAGGTTTACAACAGTATATCTCACAATGATAGTGTGACAATAGTTCCATCATTGTACTTCTACATTAGGGATGTTGGACAGGGCAAGGACATGTAATTGTAGCCACATTTTGGTTGTCGTTGGAGAACATAGAGGTTGGTAGCCTCCTTCTTTTTGTATCTAGAGAATTGGGGAGTTGGAGCTTCCCTCAGGTTGTAGCCTGAGAAACTAGGGGGTTGTAGCCTCCTTTTGGTTGTACCCAGAAAATTAGGGAGTTGGAGCTTCCTTTAGGTTGTAGCCCGAGAAACTAGGGGGTTGGATCCTCCTTCCAGATGTAGTTGGAAAACAAAGGAAGTTTGTGCTTCAAATTAATGTAAAACTTAAAGACATATAAGAAAAAGCATTCCATGGTTTTCTCCCACTTTGGGTTTCCACATAAAAACACTGGTGTATTGTGTATATGCATGATTGCTCATTTGTTCATTGTTTATTTACTCTGCATCTATTGTATGATAATGCTACATTCATTTAACACTTTCATTTTATGGTTAAAAAAGATTAAATTGCTCTATTACTGATTCACCCCCCCTATGAGTAATCTGACAATTGGTTTGAGAGAAGGTTCCTTCAGGAAACAATTTAACCATTGGAAGAAGATTGTGGATTATTTTGAGAATGGAGTATGACTGTTTAATGGTCATAATGGTTTAAAGAACAAGTTATGGAGTGGAAGGAATAAAGTACTTTTACAAGAACAAGGGTTTTATTTTTGGCTATCATTCGTTACACAATATGATAGTTCAAAAAGGGCAAAGACTGCAGCCAAGAAGGAATTGAAGAAGAATAACAAAATAGTAATGGATTTCATCTAGGAAGGATTACCTAATCTGGTAAGAGAAAATGTTGGTAAATGTTCATTAGCCATAGAACTTTGGGATACGTTACATGACATATATTCTTCACCCATCGCAGATTCAAAAAATTCCAAAGAAGATGCAAATATAGATCAAGAAGAATCATGCTCACCATGTCAAACAGATTCAGAAGATGAAGAGTACATAATCACTGAAGGTATGTTGTTTTTCTTTAATTGTGAAAAACATGGACATCTTGAAATATAATTCCATGAAGGAAATGAGACAAAAAAACTAATTGAAAAGGAAGAAAATTATGAAGAAAAATTGATTAGTTATTTAGATGAACTAAGAGAAGAAAACAAGTCACTCAAGAGAGAATTGATGAAACAAAAGGAAAGTGTTCACATTTTTTAAGAAGCCCAACATGTCATCGAGAACTTAAGAACTTACCTAGAAGAATCCAGAAAGATTGAAGAAAATCTTGAATATCAAAAGAAGTATTGGAAACCAACATAGCAGTACAGAAGGAAGAAGCAGAATTGAGAGAGAAGATATTGAGAGATCATCTTAAGGAAAGGACAAACATTCTAAACTAGATTGAGGCAGAGTTTGTTCAAGAAGAGAAAGGACTTGAAGAAGAAATAATCACATTAAAATTTCATCTTGAAGAAGCGAAAAGAACATAAAAAGTCAGGAAGTTTCAGATAATGAATAAAGAAGAAGAGGTTGAGAAGCTTGAAGAAGAGGTTGTCACATTGAGAAATAAAATCGTCAAGCTCAATAAGAACATTGAAGAGACATAAACATCCACATCAATTATATAGAATGAGGAGAAGCATTCTAGGTTGCTAGAAAAGAAGAATGAAGAAAATAGAAAGAGTTATGCAGAAGTACTCAAAGAAAGGAATCATGGTCAACCAGAATCTAAGAAAAATATTGAAGATACATCTTCAAGAAGACCATCCATGTTCAAGCCACAAAGAATATTCAATCATGATCATGATCAGTCAAGGAATAAATTCATAAGGACTACACCACAAAGAAGATCATTCACTCCTAGGTATGCAAATTTCTTTTATGGTCATTGTTTTTATTGTACTAATTTTGGACATAAGGTTGCAGATTGTAGAGATTATAAAAATGTTGAAGAAAGAAATGCATATGTGGCCCCATGTAACATTGAATGTTACAAATGTCATAATTATGGACATCTATCTAGTGATTGTAGAAACATGATAAATACTTCCATGAAATAGAACAATGATATCAGATATAAGAAATTGTGGATAAGAAAACACGAAGAACAGGTGAACAAAGACCAGGTCCCAGAGATCGCAAGATTGGAAATAAAACGAGATGAAGAAAATTCTAAAGAGAAAAAGAAAGATGTAAGATACATAAATGTTTGGAAAATAAATGAAAGAAAATAAGGACATGTAAATAAGGAACATATTCAAGAGATTGTACTTTCAGGAATTATAGTGAAAGATGAATCCACAGATAGAAAGAAGAAGTTAGAGCTCAGAGATATGATTAATCTACCAATGAAGATGATGATGGATATAGATCAAAGCAAGAATTGTTTTGAGCCATCCCACTTAGATACTCTCAAGTAACATGAATATTAGATAGGGGGGTTCTATGTGATAGCTCTAACAGACCAAATAACCATCCTTCGAGTAGCTTGCATAGTTTGAGTAGACAAATCTAGAGCATTCCATTATCATAAGTACAATTTGATAGTTGTAGTAGTGAAGACTTCATGATAGTATAGTAATAAATAGGTCATCATTATGGATAGTTGTGTAGTAGAGTCTTGGATAGTATGGAAAGAGATGGATTTGTAAGAACACTTAGTAAGTTTGGATAGATATATGACAGTGGATGAGAGCATGGATTCATAGATTGGTTCAGAGATTGGTTCAGAGACAAAGGAAAATTATGGATGTTAATTACACAGTAAATGGCTCGAACAATGCTAATGGATTCCAAATTGACAGATATTTTTTGGACACATGCAACACATACATCATTTTACATTCAAAACAAAGTAATGTTGAGAAACAACAATGAAAAAACTCCCTACGCGCTATGGAAAGGAAGACCAACAAATGTGAAGCACTTCAGAATATTTGGAAGAAAATGCTACATCAAAAGAGAAGTTGCCAGAATGGAAGAAATCCGATTGCTTTTAGCTTATGCATTCTCCAATAATATTAAAGTGTATCAAACAGACGTGAAATCATATTTTTTGAACAAGAAACTTGAAGAAGTATTCGACATTGGACAACCAGAAGGATTTTAGTTGTTAGAGAACACATATTATGTGTGTAAATTGAATAAGGCCTTGTATGGTCTAAAACAGGCTCCTAGAGCATGGTACTCTAGACTTGATAAATATCTACAATAGTTAGGGTTCAGAAAAGGAAGTGCATACATCAACCTCTACATCAAGGTAACTCAATATAGTATTTTATTAATTAAAGTTTATGTTGATGATATTATTTTTGGAAGTACTGATGACAAGTTAATCCAGAAATTTGAAAAGGATATGAAGAATGAATTTGAAATGTCATTACTCAAAGAACTATCCTTCTTTCTGGGTCTTTAGATACGTCAAAGAAACCAATGAATTTTTATTTTTAAAACTAAGTATATCAGACAAATACCAAAGAGGTTCATAATGGAAGATTGCAAACTAGTTACCAGTCCTATGAAAACCAGTTGCAAGTTGAGAAAAGATGATGATTCAAAGTCTACAGATCAAAGGCAATACACTTCAATGATTGGTATCTTACTATATGTGATAACATCCAGACTAGATGTAATGCATGAAGTTGGACAGGTGGCACAATTTCAAGAAACACCAAAGGAATGACATGTCTTACAAGTGAAAAAGATTTTCAAATATTTGAAAGGAACAAAAGAGTTTGGATTATGGTATACAAAAGGAAAACATCTATAACTTATTTCCTACACAGATGTATATTGGCAAGGTTGCATTGATGATCGACGAAGCACCAGTGGAACAACATTCTACTTGGGTGAGTGTTTAGTATCTTGGCTAAGCAAGAAACAATCATCAATATCTTTAGCTACAACCGAAGCAGAGTATAATGCAAAAACATGATGTTCTACTCTAGTTCTATGGATGAAACAAACTTTAACATATATACATGTTGAGTATGATGATCCCATTCCAATATATTGTGATAATACAAGTTCCATCAATATCTCAAAGAACCCGTTTATGAACTCCAAGAGGAAGCACATTCCAATAAAGTATCACTTTCTATGGGAACAGGCTGCAGAGAAGAAAATCATAGTTGAATATGTGGGCACAAAAGAAAAAGTGACAGACATATTTATAAAACTGCTTCCAAGGGAATCCTTTGAGTATTTTCTCCATAGACTTGAAGTAATTTCTACTCCAAAAGGAATGATTTTGAATGCTTATCTTATATGTCTTAGATTTACATGAGGAAGCACCATAAAGATTACAGTTCATGTTGGGGGATCAATTTCAGAAAGATTTCAGTCAGGGGGAGTATCCCCAAGGATAGTTCAGTTAGGGGGAGAATCCCCAGATGGAAATATGCCTTTTCCATTGAGGGAAAAGGGGGAGAGATTTATAAGATGCAAAGGTAAATTCTTGAAGAAAGAGAACATAAGCATGGTTCTAGGGGGAGCATGAGTTATATGAATTTATTATTGCATCAGAGTGTTTACATTAATTCTAAAGGGGGATATTGTTGATTAATTGGGTTGGCTGTCATTGATTTCAAGCCTTGAAGAAAGTCCAATAGAAAATTATGGTAGCATAAAGGTTTGGGTAATGGGTCCAAGTTTGTTTGATGGATAATTGTATGAGTTTTGATATATTTGTAGGCAATACTATTCTAGATGGATAGTACATGTCATTTTGTTTCCAGTGTGATGTAGGAGCATCACTCTAAGCCATCCATGCGCCAGCTAGCCAGCTAGCACAACGCGCATTCAGTGAAGGAGACGTGCAACCCTCTCGTTTCAAATTTTGAATTTAAAATTTGTATGAAATGTTTGTAAGGCTGGTAGATCCAAAGCTGTGCCTTTAAGAAAGTTGTAGTTAAATAAGGCCTTTAATGGTTGTAAGGATGGATCTAGCTCTGATCTAGACTAGACAACCCATTCAATGTAAAGTTAATGTAATTGAATAGGGTTGGTGAGGATGGAGGGAA
Source organism: Picea engelmannii (assembly GCA_009831015.1). Lineage (NCBI taxonomy): Eukaryota > Viridiplantae > Streptophyta > Pinopsida > Pinales > Pinaceae > Picea > Picea engelmannii. The sequence continues at coordinate 123,076 of ML797761.1, forward strand.
GAGCTCGAAGATCCCCCTCATGTAAAAGATCCTTTGTATGTAGGATGAAAAAAGAAGTAGTTGGTTAAGTCGAGTAGAGAAGAGAAGGGAGGAAAGCCGAGACTCTGTTGCATTCCGAGCTCAAACACATTGTAAAGAGGCATTTTCAGATTAATACAATCAGAGCAGTTTTTCCTGCATGTTATTCTGTGTATGATGAATGTCTTCATGTGTGTGTATTTATATGTTGTATATGTATGATTAAGTGTGCATTTACAGGAACATATAGATTTTCCTAACTGTGGGTTCTTTGATTTCAGGTTTGGGACTCTTTGAGGTTCATACATGATTGCATGACAGAGTGTTGCGGTCTCTGAAAGACAGTGTAAGGATTTCACTTTTGAAGTCTGTGGATTCAGAAAAAGACATGTCAGGAGGGCACACCAGCTGAATTCATTGACTCAAGGAGAATCCTCAAGGTTGTTGAATACCTTGGAGGTGAAGACTATGCAGAGGAAGGCACAAAGAAGACAAAATTACTGAAGGTTTTGTAGAGCTCTGCGAGGAGGGAATTGCATGCGTGTATAGAAGGCACAAGGAGAGAACTCTTGTGTGAGTTTAGAAGAGAAGACATAAATTCAAAGGAATTCTAGGAAAGATCTGCTAGGAGGGCATTGAGTAAGTGCACAGATCCCACATGAGAAGTCTTCTTAGAGTTCATTGAAGGGGACAAAATCACTGAGGGATTTTGCAGGAGATATGCCAGGAGGGCATTGAGTAGGTGCCAGTTTGCATAGGAATAAATATTAGAGTTCTGAGGGAGAAGGAAGTGTCAAGAGGACCTTCATAGGGTTGTTGAATACCCTGCAGACTCAACAAGGAGTTGCTTGAGTGAGAGATTGCCAAGAGGGCATAATATTCTTCATCTGAGGGAGAAGAAGTAGTTAAGTCCCTTAGAGGTCTGAGAAACAGAGAAGCTCAGGACTGATAGCACCTTCGTGTGTGCAAAGACCCTATAGGAATCACAGAGGTTGAGTAAACCTTTCAAGGTTTCAGAGAAGAGAAGCTTAGGAGGAAAAGTGATTTTGAGCATAAGAGCGACAACTACAAGGAGTGTAGAGGTTGAAGAATCCTTCGAGGATTCAAAGAGGACAAAGCTCAGGAGGAGTAGCACTTTCGTGCATAGGCCATAAGACGAGAGGTGGAAAAGGCTAACGAAAACCCTTTGGAAGGTTTGATTTCGAGAAGCTCAGGAGGGATAACTTCCTTATAACGCGAATAGAAGAAAGAATATAGGATTCATAGCAGGAAGCAAAGGCTGAGGCCTTTGGGACACTTGAAATCTTCCAAGGCAGGAGGAAACATAGCACACAAGGAGGAGTTACAACTGCCATCAGATTGAGCAGAGGAAAAGATCAGGACCGTTGAAGTTTCATGTCCAAGAAGTGCAGGAGAGTGCAGTGGAAGAGAGAAGATCTGGGCCATCAGATCTTGCGTGGATATTCGATAGCCATCGGATCTAGGAGGAGTTGTACGAGGTTTAAAACTCGTATGCAAAGGAGAGGAGCCATTAGATCATTTCGACATTTCGGGAAYACCGATGACAAGAGGCTAGGGAACTTCATAGTAAAAACCCCGAAGTCATGAAACTCAAATTACCTTTGGAKCAGAACTTCGAAATTTTGGCTATTCAGAGTTCAGAAGGTAGAGGAGGCAGAGATTTTGGTACCAAGAGTTTCAAACTCCCAGTACGTGAAACAATGAAAGCATCGTGACCATCCACTTCGGAGGACATGTGGCAGAGATTTGAACACATCAAAGTTTCAGGTACCGGGGGATCGAGGACCAAGAGTTCGATCGCGGAGGATTTTTGAAATCGTGAATCCCAAAGTCCCAAAAAGTGCATACAGTTGAGATTTCGGGAAAATCCCCAAAAGGCCATTTCGGTATTTCGACTACTGGAAGATGCAAGGGTGAGAGTTCAAAACTCTTGACCTAAGAGATCTAGAAAGGATCTGAGCTATTGGATCAGTGACGCTCACAACCATTGATCTTTTTCAAGAGAAGGAGGACTGGAGTTTCAGGATTTCGGTCTCTGCACACACGAAGGTGCTATAGGCCATAAGCCGAGAGGTGGTAGAGGCTAACGAAAACCCTTTGGAAGGTTTGATTTTGAGAAGATCTGAAGGGATAGCATCCTTAGAATGCGAACATAAGAGAGAATACATGCTTCCTAGCAGGAAGCAAAGGCCGAGGCCTTTGGGAAACTTGAAATATTCCAAGGTAGGAGGAAATATAGCACACAAGGAGGAGTTACAATTGTTTTCGAATCGAGGAGAGGAAAAGATATGGACCATTGAATTTTCACGTCCAGGCAGCGCAGGAGAGCACAACAGAAGAGAGAAGATCTAGGCCATCTGATCTTGTGTGGATAGCTGATAGCCATCGGATCTAAGAGGAGTTGCATGAGGTTTAATCCTTGTATGCAAAGGAGAGGATTTGTTAGATGATTTCGACATTTCAGGGTTCAGCATTTTGGGAATCTCGATGACAAGAGGCTGGGGAACTTCATAGTGAAAACCCTAAATTCACAAAATGCGACTTACCTTTGGAGCACAACTTCGACATTTCATCTATTCAAAGTTCAGAAGGTAGAGGAGGCAGATATTTTGGTACCGAGAGTTTCAAACTCCTGGTAGGAAAAACAATAAAGCATCGTGACCGTCCACTTCGGAGGACAGATGGCAGAGATATGAACACATTGGGATTTCGGATATCAGGGGATTGAGGACCAAGAGTTCGGTCACAGAGGATTCATGAAATCGCAAATCCTGAAGTCCCAAAAAGTGCATACAGTTGAGATTTCAGGGAAATCCTCGAAAGGCCATTTTGGTATTTCACCTACTGGAAGATGCAGGGGTGAGAGTTCGAAACTCTTGACCCATGAGATCCAGAAATGATCTGAGTTGTTGGATCAGGGAGGCTCAAAACCGTTGATCTTGCTTAGGAGAAGGAGGACCAAATTTTTGGGATTTCAGTACTTTAGTATTTCGGATACCGGAAGTACAAGAGGACAAGAAATTGTTGTGCTGGGATTCGGGCTAACCGTCGGTGAAGCCATTTCAACATTTCAGCATATCGGGTTTTAGAGGATCGAGGAAGCAGAGACTCTTGACAGCAGGACTCGCAGAGTCCTAAAATCCAGAATTTCTTTTTCGAAAAAAGGTCGCGGTCATGTTGGAGGCTGTGAGCAGGTGATAACTTACACCTTGTGCATATTTAGTAGGTCGGGTTTTCGAGGAAGGACCTGTGGAATCACTAGAGGTTCCAGCAGGAACTGATGGAGCCGCTTCAGCTCAAGGAGGAATCAGAACGATGCTAAGACCGGGAGGTTGCGCAGAATCGACCAGAGGGTCGGGTGTTTGCATCATCACAGTGGTATGTGGAACGACACATAACTCCTCACGGTTAGAGAGTTATGGCCATGTGAAGTTGGATAACCCTCATGAGTCATCTAGAAGCCCCAAAAGGTCAAAGTAGTCAAAGTGGTTGCAAAGAAGAAGTTATTTAAATAATAAAGTGAATTGGTGAGTGTATTATAAGTTAAAGTGGATACAAAATAAATTATTTAAATAATAAAGTTAATGGAGAAATTACTAAGTGGACAAGTGGTTAGAAGTGGGTTAGCCCTAAAATAAGGAAAGTGGGTTAAGATGGTTAGAAGGTAATTTAAATAATAAAGTGAAGTGATGAGTGTACTATAAGTCAAAGTGGATACAAAATAAATTATTTAAATAATAAAGTTAATGGAGAAATTACTAAGTGGACAAGTGGCTAGAAGTGGGTTAGCCCTAACATAAGGAAAATGGGTTAAGATGGTTAGAAGGTAACCCCTTAAGGAAGCTACATGAAAGTATAACTAAGAGGCAAGGGTCTCTCATTTTAATTACAATTGAGAATATTGAATATATACAAGTGACTGAAATAACCAAAGGATATCTAAGTAAAATTTAAGAGGGAAGGTGAAGTAAATAAGTCTGAAATTCAAGAGAGGATAAATTCTTTTGATGATGCTTTCTAAGGTATGTTATTTATAGGTCATCTCACCATTTTCACAATAATTTTGTTTATAGAATGATTCATAATGATAAATTGGGAGGCCATTGAGGAAACTAATCCAAGTATCTGTGATAAAAATTTCAGTTTGTGGGTCGTTGTATTTTTGGAGTTACACTCCGTGGAAAATAGGGTTTGTGTCCAGTCCTGAAACTAGTCTAAAACAAGTGTTTTAGGTAAAAATGTCATAACTTATTCATAACAGATCCAAATTATATAAAAACAAATGTATTAGTTAGAGTATAGTCTGTAGTATTATTTGTATAATTTTCAGATCCAGACAACACATATTCTGTGTGAGGCACGCTCTACAAGTTCGCCCTCTAGTATAAGCCAAAATTCAACAAGGTATGTCATTTTCACTATAAATCCTTTTCTGAGAGGTTCCAATTAGTGAAACAGGGAGGAATTGCATAAAAGACATTGAAGAACATTGTGTACTATTTTCAGATCTTTATTCATTATAGGTACATAGTTATGATTATTTCAAGTTAGGGTTGTTGACTAATACAAAATTAGTCATGTCAGACTAAAGTAAAGTTTGATGAAAATGATAGTATCTTGTTGTTAACGTTAAGGAAGGTTTGTAGGTATCTACTAGGTATATTACAGAGTTACAAATAAGATTTGGATGATGAAATTGATGAGGAATTTTGGTTGAGGTACATGTTGGGTACATGGTTGAGACAAGTAGTTGATGAGTTGGCAGATACATGAGGTGTATAGTTGATAATGTTGGTACTTATTGATGAGTCATATTTTATGTGTATTTGATGAATTATTGGTACATATTTGTTCCATGGTTGATCCACTCGTTGTGGTACAATTTGAGGTACAGGTTGGTGCATGGTTGATGCACTTATTTATGGTACATGTTGATTACAGGTTGTTTGGACATGTTATTGTGATAGGTTATTTGTACAGTTTTGGTGCATTGTTGATGCATTTATTTATGGTATAGGTTGAGGTACAGGTTGATGTATGGTACATGTTGGCACAGGTTATTGGTACAGGTTGTTACAGGTTGATTACAGGTTGACTGGTACAGGTTTACAACAGTATATCTCACAATGATAGTGTGACAATGTTTCCATCATTCTAATTCTACGTCTGGGCGGTTGGATGGGGCAAGGACATGTGATTGTAGCCACCTTATCATTGTATCTAGAGAACATATGAGGTTGTAGCCTCCTTCTATTTATAGCCAGAGAATTGGGTAGCTGGAGCTTCCCTCAGGTTGTAGCCTGAGAAACTAGGGGGTTGTAGCCTCCTTCTGGTTGTAGCTAGAAAATTGGGTAGTTGGAGCTTCCTTTAGGTTATAACCTGAGAAACTAGGGGGTTGGATCCTCCTTCTAGTTACAGATGGAAAAGGAAGGAAGTTGGTGCTTCCAATGAATGTAAATCTTAAATACGTATAAGAAAAAACATTATGTGGCTTTATCCCACTTTGGGTTTCCACATAAAAACACTGGTGTATTGTGTATGTGAATGATTGCTCATTTGTTCATTATTTATTTACTCTTCAACTATTGGATGATAATGCTACATTGATTTAACACTTTCTTTTTATGGTTAAGAAGGATTAAATTGCTCTATTACTGATTCACCCCCCCCTTAGTAATTCAACATTTGGTTTGAGAGAAGGTTCCTTCAAGAAACAGTTTAACCATTGGAAGGAGATTGTGTATTATTTTGAGAATGGAGTACCATTGTTTAATGGTCATAATGGTTTAAATTATGAGTTATGGAGTGTAAGGAATAATGTATTTTTACAAACACAAGTGTATTATATTTGTCTACTAGTCGTTACAAGATATGATAGTTCAAAAAGGGAAAAGACTGCAGCCAAGAAGGAATTGAAGAACAATAAATGAATTGCTACTCAGAAAATTTCAAAGAAGATGCAGATACAGATCAAGAAGAATAATTCTCACCATGTCAAACAGATTCAGAAGATGAATAATACATAATCACCACATGTATGTTGTTTTTCTTTAATTGTGTAAAACACGAACATCTGGAAATATAATTCCATGAAGGAAATGAGACAGAAAAACTAATTGAAAATGAAGACAATTATGAAGCATAATTGATTAGTGCTTCAGATGAAATAAGAGAAGGAAACAAGTCACTCAAGAAAGAATTGATGAAACTAAAGGAAAGTGTTCACATTTTTGAATAATCCCAACATGTCATAGAGAACTTAAGAACTTAGCTAGAAGAATCCAAAAAGATCGAAGAAAATCTTGAATATGAAAAGCAATATTGGAAGCCAACAAGCGGTACAGAAGGAAGAAGCAGAAATGAGAGAGAAGATATTGAGAGATCATATTAAGGAAATGATAAACATTCTAAACCATATTGAGGAAAATTTTGGTCAAGAAGAGAAAGAACTTGAAGAAGAAATAATAACATTAAAAATTCAGTTTGAAGAAGCGAAAAGAACATAAAAAGTCATGAAGTCTCAGATAATGAATACAAAAGCATAGGTTGAGAAGCTTGAAGAAGAGGTTGTCACACTGAAAAATAAAATCGTCAACATCAATAAGAACATTGAAGAGATAGAAACATACACATAAGTTATAGAGAATGAAGAAAAGCATTCTAGGTTTCTAGAAAAGAAGAATGACGAAAATAGAAAGAGTTATGCAAAAGTACTCAAAGGAAGGAATCAGGGTCAACCAGAATCTAAGAAAAATATTGAAGATACATCTTCAAGAAGACCATCCATGTTCAAGCCACAAAGAAGCTTCAATCATGATCATGATTAGTAAAGGAAGAAATTTAGAAGGACTACGCCACAAATAAGATCATTCACTCCCAGGTATGAAAATTTCTTTTATGGTCATTGTTTTTATTGTACTAATTTTGGACATAAGGTTGCAGATTGTAGGGATTATAAAAATGTTCAAGCAAGAAATGAATATTTGGCTCCACGCAACATTGAATGTTACAAATTTCATAATTATGGACATATAGATAGATATTGTACATAACATGATCAATGCTTCCATGAAAAATATCATTGATATCAGATATAATAAAGTATGGATAAGAAAACACGAAGAATAGGTGAACAAAGACCAGGTCCAAGAGATCGCAAGATTTGAAATAAAACGAGATGAAGAAAATTCTACAGAGAAAAATAAAGATGTATGATACATAAAGGTTTGGAAAATAAATGAAAGAAAAGGACATGTAAATAAGGAGAAGGCTCAAGAGATTGTACTTTCAGGCATTATAGTGAAAGATGAATCCACAGACAGAAAGAAAGAAGTCAATTCTCAGAGAGATGATGTATCTATCGATGAATATGATGACGGATACACATTAGAGTAGGAATTGTTCTGAGCCATCTAACTTAGAGACTGCCAGGTAATATAAATATTAGACAGGGGGGGTCTATGTGATAGTTATGACAGACCAAATAACCATCCTTTGAGCAACTTGTATAGTTTGAGTAGACAGATCTAGAGAAATCATTTAGCATAAGTATAGCTTGATAGTTGTAGTAGTGAAGACTTCACGATAGCATAGTAATAAATAGGTCATCCTTATGGACAGTTGTGTAGTAGAGTCTTGGAAAGTATGGAAAGATATGGATTTGTAAGAACACTTAGTAGGTTTGGACAGATATATGAAAGTGGATGAGAGAATGGATTCATAGATTGGTTCAGAGACAAAGGAACATTATGGATGTTAATTACATAGGAAATGGATCAAAAAATACGAATGGATTCCAAATTGACAGATATTTTTTGGACACATGCAACACATACATCAATTCACATTCAAAATAGAGTAATGTTGAGAAAAAATAATGAAAAAACTCCCTACAAGCTATGGAATGGACGACCAACAAATGTGAAGCACTTCAAAATATTTGGAAGCAAATGCTACATCAAAAGCAAAGTTGCCAGAATGGAAGAAATCTGATTTCTTTTAGCTTATCCATGCTCCAAGAATATTAAAGTGTATCATATGGATGTAAAATAATCTTTTCTAAACAAGGAACTTGAAGAAGAAGTCTACATTGAACAAACATAAGGATTTCAGTTGTCAGAGAACACAGATTATGTGTGTAAATTGAATAAGGCCTTGTATGGTCTAAAACGGGATCCTAGAGCATGGTACTCTAGACTGGATAAATATCTACAACAGTCAGGATTCAGAAAAGGAAGTGCATACATGAACCTCTACATCAAGGTAACTTAAGATAATATTTTATTAATTGAAGTTTATGTTGATGATATTATTTTTGGAAGTAATGATGACAAGTTAAGCCATAAATTTGAAAAGGATATGCATAATGAATTTGAAATGTCATTACTCAAAGAACTATCATTCTTTATGGGTTTTCAGATATGTGAAAGAAACCAAGGAATCTTTATTTCTAAAACTAAGTATATCAGATAAATGCCAAAGAGGTTCAGAATGGAAGATTGCAAACTAGTTACCAGTCCTATGCAAACCAGTTGCAAGTTGAAAAAATATGATGATTCAAAGTATACAGATCATAAACAATACATGTAAATGATTGGTATCTTACTATATGTGTCAACATCTAGACCAGATGTAATGCATGAAGTTGGACAGGTGGCATGATTTCAAGCAACACCAAAGGAATGACATGTCTTAGAAGTGAAAAGGATTTTCAGATATCTGAAAGGAACAAAAGAGTTTGGATTATGGTATCCAAAAGGAAAAGATCTATAACTTATTTCCTACATAGATGTATATTGGGAAGGTTGCATTGATGACCGACAACACACCAGTGCAACAACGTTCTACTTGGGTGACTATTTAGTATCTTGGCTAAGAAAGAAACAATCATCAATATCTTTATCTACAACCGAAGCAGAGTATATTGCAACAACATGATGTTGTACTTTGGTTCTATGGATGAAACAAAATTTGACAAATATACATGTTGAGTATGATGAGACCATTCCAATCTATTGTGATAATACAAGTGCCATCAGTATCTCAAAGAACTTGGTGATGCACTCCAAGATGAATCACATTGCAATAAAGTATCACTTTCTACGGGAATAGGCTATAGAGAAGAACATCAGGGTTGAATAGGTGGGTACAAAATAAAAAGAGACAGACATGTTTACAAAACTACTTCCAAGGGAATCCTTTGAGTATTTTCTCCATAGACTCGAAGTAATTTCTACTCCAAAATGAATGATTTTGAATGTTTATCTTATATGTCTTGGATTTTCATGAGGAAGCTGTTGGAAATGTTTAATAGGTTGTCATTGATGGCAAGTACAACAATGAAGATGGCATGAATATAGGAAGAATGTAACAGACGGGCACCAGAAGTATTTTGGGAAGAAGCTGCAGAGCAACCTCGATAAGATCATAAGAGATAGTGCATAGGATGTTTGGTATGTTTTATAGGCAGCATAAGCTTGTCATTGATGTCAAGTACAACATTAATGATGGCTTGAGTACAACACCGATGATCAACAGACAAATAGAAGATAAGTCCAGGAAGATCGAATGATCAAAGGCAACGCTGGCAAGTACAACAGTGATGATGGCTTGAGTACAACAACGATGATCAATAGGCAAAGAGAAGATAAGTCCAGGAAGATCGAATGATCGAAGGCATCGATGGAAAAACATGAACAACGTAAGCTCAGGAGGAATTAACACAGAGTCGAATGCAGTGCGTTTAACAGGTAGAAGGATAAAATTAAAGGCATACATATTTCTCCATCTACAGGAGAAAGGAAGAAGGATAAAATCCCTTAGGAATCTGAGCATGTGAGAAGCTCAGGAGAGACAACACTGAGTGTGCATGTGAAGACTCTGCAGAGGCGCAGAAGTCCAAGAATCCCTTGGGGATTCGGAAGTGAAATCTCAGGAGGAACAACGTCGAGGAGAACGCGTGAAACAAAGCTCAAGATACAGGAGTTCGTAGAGGAGAAGGAAGACAAAGGTCGAGGCCATTGAGAACTTGTAATTCTCCCAAGGTTGGGAGGAAAGTGTGCAAAGATCAGGAGGGAGCACAGCCGTCGTCAGATCGGCTGAAGAAGAAGATCTATACCATTGGTTTCTACGTCCAGGAGGAGCTCAGGAGAAGCCTACAGAAGGGAGAGATCGGGATTCGTTGGATCTCATTCAGAAATCACGTCAGCCGTCAGATCGGACAGGAGCTGCAAGAGGTTTACCATCGGGAAAATCCAAGGTGAAATCTAGAAAGGAGGGTTGACTCATCGGGGTTTCACATATCGGGAATCCCATGAGCCAATGCATTGCGGCATTGAAAATATCGAAACCTCGACAAGTGGTAAGAGTGCGGTCACGGCGATAATGGTCATATGGGCCAGGAGCCTAGCCAGGAGAGATAGTACGTAAAGAGCGCGTCGGGATTCGAGGGATCTCAAATCCTGAGGACATACATGTTTTGACATTGGAAAATACGAAACCCCGATGAGGAGGTTTGGCTGCGGTCATATAGGGGGAGGTCACGTGGACCACGAGCTCCGTCGGAGGGATAATTGAAGTTAGAGATGTCAGATCTGAGCGCAGGGTCTAAACACCGTTGGATCGAGGAAAACCTGCATGATCTTTAAAAAGTGAAAGGAGTAGAGGGCTCACAAATCCTGGAAGTAGGAGGACTGTCCATCTCAGGGGGTTATGTGGACCGTTGATCCGATTCCCTGTTGGGGTTTTGAGGATCGAGAGTTGGATATGTCAAAGAATATTGACATCAAGAATCTTGAAATCATGATGTGTGAAATCCCGACTGAACCTGAATCGTCAGATCAAGATGTGATCTAGACCGTCGACCTGACTCATGTCAGCAGACCATGTCAGCTAGGAACACGTGGCACAACCAAGTAATGACAAGTGTCAGAATGATTCAACATTTCAGGCACATGTAAGTCATGAATCAGAGTGACACGTGTCAATCCATGTGTGACGTCAGCAGATGGACACCACGTCGGAGTTTCGAGGATCGCGTCTTGGAAATGTCAAAGAAACATTGCAACAGGAATCCTGATTTCTTGATATGTAAAATCGCGACTTAAATCGCAGTTGTTGAATCAAGATCAAATCTGGACCATTGATTCCAGTCAATGGAGAGGCATCAAGGATCGAGAGTTAGACATGTCAAAGAAAATTGACATCAGGAATCATGATATCACGATAGGTTAAATCGCGATATAATCTGAACCATCAGATCAAGTGTTGATCAGAGGGCTACTAATGCACGACACAATGAAACTAATAGAAACCATTTATGGAGTCTGCTAGAGAATTCGAAGAAACCCCTGTGCGATCACCAGAGGAGATGAATAGTCTCCAAGCTTTGTCCAAGTGAAGGAAGACTATTTTTAGAAGGGATTGACAGATGGATGAGCATGGAAGCCTGTAACTAAAACAGAGAAGGTGAGCTCGACTGTCACAGAGAATACGAAGAGTCCCAACTTCCAGAGAGGCTGAGGAATCTCAACATAACATCCAGTGATGCTGAGCGCATGGGAAAACGGTCAGAGAAGCTGAAGAGTTACGATGATGATCACGCAGAGCACTCGATATGTGGAGGAGATTGGCGTGGTATGAGCATGCATAGGAATGGAAAATATTGCATGCACAAGATGCACAGAAGCTATATATACACGGTACAGAGAAGAGATGAGGTTGTTGTTGTTGGAGTTGTAGTGGTCGTTGTGTAGAAGGATTGAAGTGTGAGCAAGAAGGCAGAGCACAAAAGTAGCAATGCACAGAAGAGGAACTGTGCAGTGAATTGACATGGCGCACAGATCATAAAAAGCAGCTGAACAGACAACACATGTCATGTGTGCAGGAAGGCAATGAGGCAGACAGAGTAAAGAAATGCA
>ML797761.1:142825-169076 GCA_009831015.1 Picea engelmannii
ATGAATTTAGTATTGCATTAGAGTGTTGCCATTAATTCCAAAGGAAGATATTGTTGATTAATTGGGTTGATTGTCAATGATGTCAACCCTTGAAGAAAGTCCAATATCAAATTATGGTAGCACAAAGTTTTGGGTAATGGACCAAGGCTTTTTTATGGATAATGGTATGAGTTTTGATATATTTGTAGGAAAGACTATTATATATGGATAGTACATGTCATTTTGTTTCTAGTGGTATGTGGAATGTCACATAAATCCTCATGGTTAGAGATTTATGGCCATGTGAAGTTGGAGAACCCTCATGAGTCATCTAGAAGCCCCAAAAGGTCAAAGTAGTCAAAGTGGTTGCAAAGAAGAAATTATTTAAATAATAAAGTGAAGTGATGAGTGTACTATAATTTAAAGTGGATACAAAAGAATTTATTTAAATAATAAAATTAATGGAGAAATTACTAAGTGGACAAGTGTTTAGAAGTGGGTTAGCCCTAAAATAAGGAAAGTGAGTTAAGATGGCTAGAAGGTAATTTAAATAATAAAGTGAAGTGATGAGTGTACTATAAGTCAAAGTGGATATAAAATAAAATATTTAAATAGTAAAGTTAATGGTGAAATTACTAAGTGGACAAGTGGTTAGAAGTGGGTTAGCCCTAACATAAGGAAAGTGGGTTAAGATGGTTAGAAGGTAACCCCTTGAGGAAGCTACATGAAAGTATAAATAAGAGGCAAGGGTATCCCATTTTAATTACAATTGAGCATATTGAATATCTACAAGTGACTGAAATAACCAAAGAATATCTAAGCGGAATTTCAGAGGGAAGGTGAAGCAAAGAAGGCCGAAATTCAAGGGAAGATAAATTATTTTGATGATGCTTTCTAAGGTATGTTATTTATAGGTCATCTCACCATTTTCACAATAATTTTTTTTATAGAATGAGTCATAAAGTGAAATTGGGAGGCCGTTGAGGAAACATATCCAAGTATTTGTGATAAAAATTTCAGCTCGTGCGTCGTTGTATTTTTGGAATTACACTCCGTGGAAAATAGGGTTTGCGGCTAGTCCTAAAACTAGTCTAAAACAAGTATTTTGGGTAACAATGTCATAAATTCTTCATAATAGATCCAAATTACATAAGAAGAATTGTATTGGTTAGAGTACAGTCTATAGTATTCTTTGTATAACTTTGGATCCATACAACAAATATTCCTTGTGGGGCACGCTCTACAAGCTCACTCTCTAGAATAAGCCAAAATTCAACAAGGTATGCCATTTTCTTTATAAATCCTATTCTGAGAGGTTTCAAGTAGTGAAACATGGAGGAATTTCATAAAAGACACTGAAGAACATTTTGTACTAATTTTCAGATCTTTATTCATTACAGGTACATAGTTATGATTATTTCAAGTTAGGGTTGTTGACTAATCCAAAATTAGTCTTATGAGACTAAAGTAAAGTTTGATGAAAATGCTAGTTCTTGTTGTTAAAGTTAAGGAAGGTTTATAGGTATGGGATCATATACTCTAGGTATATTAAAGAGTTACAAATCATATTTGGATGATGAAATTGATGAGGGATTTTGGTTGCGGTACATGTTGGGTACATGGTTGAGACAAGTAGTTGACGAGTTGGCACATACATGAGGTGTATAGTTGATAGTGTTGGTACATATTGATTAGTCATAGTTTATGTGTATTTGATGCATTATTGGTACATATTTGGTGCATGGTTGATGCACTCGTTGATGGTACAAGTTGAGGTACAGGTTGGTTCATGGTTGATGCACTTGTTTATAGTACATGTTGATTACAGGTTGTTTGGATAGGTTATTGTGACAGGTTATTTGTACAGGTTTGGTGCATTGTTGATGCATTTGTTTAGGGTACAGGTTGAGTTGCAGGTTGATGTATGGTTCATGTTGGCAAAAGTTATTGGTACAGTTTCTTACAAGTGTTTGTAGCTAGAGAATTGGGGAGCTAGAGCTTCCCTCAGGTTGTAACCTGAGAAAGTAGGGGGTTGTAGCCTCCTTCGGGTTATAGCCAAAAAAATTGGGAGTTAGAGCTTCCTTCAGGTTGTAGCCTGAGAAACTAGGGGGTTGGAGCCTCCTTCCAGTTGCAGTTGGAAAACAAAGGAACTTGGTGCTTCCAATGAATGTAAATCTTAAAGACATATAAGAAAAAACATTCTGTGGTTTTCTCCCACTTTGGGTTTTCACATAAAAATAGTGGTGTATTGTGTATGTGCATGATTTATCATTTGTTCATTGTTTATTTACTCTGAAACTATTGGATGATAATGCTACATTGATTTAACACTTGCATTTTATGGTTAAAAAGGATTAAATTTCTCTATTATTGATTCACCCCCCCTCTCAGTAATCCAACAATTGGTTTCAAAGAAGGTTCCTTCAGGAAACAGTTTAACCATTGGAAGGAGATTGTGGATTATTTTGAGAATGGAGTACCATTGTTTAATGGTCATAATGGTTTAAAGTATGAGTTATGGAGTGGAAGGACTAAAGTATTTTTACAGGCATAAGGGTATTATATTTGGCTATCATTCGTTAGAAGATATGATAGTTCAAAAAGGGAAAATACTGCAACCAAGAAGGAATTGAAGAAGAATACAAAAATAGCAATGGATTTCATCTAGGAAGGATTACCTAATCCAGTAAGAGAAAATGTTGGTAAATGTTCATTAGCCAAATAAATTTGGGATACGTTACATGACATATATTCTTCACCCATCGCAGATTCTGAAAATTTCAAGGAAGATGCAGATACAGATCAAGAAGAATCATGATCACCATGTCAAACAGATTCAGAAGATGAAGAGTACATAATCACCGCAGGTATGTTTTTTTTCTTTAATTGTGAAAAATGCAGACATCTTGAAATATAATTCCATGAAGGAAATGAGACAAAAAAACTAATTGAAAGGGAAGACAATTATGAAGCAGAATTGATTAGTGCTTTAGATGAACTAATAGGAGAAAACAAGTCACTCAAGAAAGAATTAATGAAACAAAAGGAAAGTGTTCAGATTTTTTAAGAAGCCCAACATGTCATCGAGAACTTAAGAACGTATCTAGAAGAACCCATAAATATCGAACAAAATTTTGAATATCAAAAGAAGTATTGGAAGCCAACATAGCAGTACAGAAGGAAGAAGAAGAAATGAGAGAGAAGATATTGAGAGATAATCTTAAGGAAAGGATAAACATTCTAAATGAGCTTGAGACAGAGTTTGGTCAAGAAGAGAAAGGACTTAAACAAGAAATAATCACATTAAAAATTCATCTTGAAGAATGAAGAGAATGAAAAGAAGCATTCTAGGTTGTTAGAAAAGAAGAATGAAGAAAATAGAAAGAGTTATGCAGAAATACTCAAAGGAAGGAATCATGGTCAACCAGAATCTAAGAAACATATTCAAGATACATATTCAAGAAGACCATCCATGTTCAAACCACAAAGAATCTTCAATCATGATCATGATCAGTCAAGGAAGAAATTTAGAAGGACTACACCACAAAGAAGATCATTCACTCCCAAATATGCAAATTTCTTTTATGGTCATTGTTTTTATTGTACTAATTTTGGACATAAGGTTACAAATTGCAGGGATTATAAAAATGTTCAAGAAATAAATGCATATGTGGCCCCACCTAACATTGAATGTTACAAATGTCATAATTATGGACATACAGATAGTGATTGTAGAAGCATGATTGATACTTCCATGAAAGAGAACACCAATATCAGATATAAGAAAATATGGATAAGAAAACACAAAGAATTGGTGAAAAAAGAACCATCCTTCAAGAATATTGCATAGTTTAAGTAGATATATCCAGAGTAGTCAGTCAACATAAGTACAATTTGATAGTTGTAGTAGTGAAGAGTTCATGATAGTATAGTAATAAATAGGTCATCATTATGAAAAGTTGTGCAGTAGAGTCTTGGACAATATGGAAAGAGATGGATTTGTAAGAACACTTAGTAGGTTTGGACATATATATGACAGTGGATGAGAGAATGGATTCATAGATTGGTTCAAAGATTGGTTTAGAGACAAAGGAACATTATGGATGTTAATTACACAGTAAATCACTTGAACAATGCTAATGGATTCCAAATTGATAGATACTTTTTGGACAAATGAAACACATACATCAGTTCACATTCAAAACAAAGTAATTTTGAGAAACAACAATGAAAAAACTCCCGACGAGCTATGGAAAGGAAGACCAAAAAATGTGAAGCACTTCAGAATATTTGGAAGCAAATGCTACATCAAAAGAGAAGTTGCCAGAATGGAAGCAATCCAATTGCTTTTAGCTTATGTATGCTCCAAGAATATTAAAGTGTATCAGATAGACATGAAATCATCTTTTCTGAACAAGGAACTTAAAGAAGAAGTATACATTAAACAACAAGAAGGATTTCAGTTGTCAGAGAACACATATTATGTGTGTAAAATGAATAAGGCCTTGTATGGTCTGAAACATGCTCTTAGAGAATGGTACTCTAGACTGGATAAATATCTACAATAGTCAGGGTTCAGAAAAGGAAGTGCATACAACAAACTCTACATCAAGGTAACTCAAGATAGTATTTTATTAATTGATTTTTATGTTGATGATATTATTTTTGGAAGTACTTATGACAAGTTAAGCCATAAATTTGAAAAGGATATGTAGAATGAATTTGAAATGTCATTAATCAAAGAAATATCCTTCTTTCCAGGTCTTCAGATACATCAAAGAAAACAAAGAATTTGTATTTCTAAAACTAAGTATATCAGAGAAATGCTAAAGAGGTTTAGAATGGAAGATTGCAAACTAGTTACCAGTCCTATGCAAACCAGTTACAAGTTGAGAAAATATGATGATTCAAAGTCTACAGATCAAAGGAAATATAGGTCAATGATTGGTAGCTTACTATATGTGACAACATCCAGAACAGATTTAATGCAGGTAGTTTGACAGGTGGCACGATTTCAAGCAGCACCAAAGGAATCACATGCTTAGCAGTGAAAAGGATTTTCAGATATTTGAAAGGAACAAAATAGTTCAGATTATCGTATCCAAAAGGAAAGGATCTATAACTTATTTCCTACAGAGATGTATATTTGGAAGGTTGCATTGATGAATGACGAAGAACCAGTGGAGAAATGTTCTACTTGGGTGAGTGTTTAGTATCTTGGATAAGAAAGAAACAATCATTAGTATATTTATCTACAAATGAAGCATAGTATATTGCAACAACATGATGTTATACTCTGGTTCTATGGATGAAACAAACTTTGACAGATATACATGTTGAGTATGATGAGACCATTCCAATATATTGTGATAATACAAGTGCCATCAATATCTCAAAGAAACCGGTGATGCACTCCAAGACAAAGCACATTCCAATAAAGTAACACTTTCTATGGGAACAGACTGCAAAGAAGAACATTAGAGTTGAATATGTGGGAACAAAAGAAAAAGTGATAGACATCTTTACAAAACCGCTTCCAAGGGAAGCCTTTGAGTATTTTCTCCATTGACTCAAAGTAATTTCTACTCCAAAATGAATGATTTTGAATGCTTATCTTATATGTCTTAGATTTACATGAGGAAGCACCATAAAGAGTACAGTTCATGTTGGGGGATAAGTTTCAGGAATATTTCATTTAGGAGGAGTATCCCCAAGGATAGTTCAACTAGGGGGGAAATCCCCAGAAGAAAATATACCTTTTCCATTGAGGGAAAAGGGGGAGAGATTTATCAGATGCAAAGGTAAATTCTTGAATAAAGAGAACATAGGCATGGTTCCAGGGGGATCGATGGTAATAGGGGAATCATGAGTTATATGAATTCAATATTTCATTAGAGTGTTGCCATTAATGACAAAGCGGGATATTTTTTATTAATTGGGTTGGTTTTCATTGTTGTCAACCCTTGAAGAAAGTCCAATAGAAAATTACGGTAGCAAAAAGGTTTGGGTAATGGACCCAAGTTTGTTTGATATTTCATGGTATGATTTTTGATATATTTGTAGGAAAGAATATTCTATATGAATAGTGCATGTCATGTCGTTTCCAGTGGTATGTGGAATGTCACATAACTCCTCACAGTTAGAGAGTTATGGCCATGTGAAGTTGGAGAACCCTCATGAGTCATCTAGACGCCCCAAAAGGTCAAAATAGTCAAAGTGGTTGCAAAGAATAAATTATTTAAATAATAAATTGTAGTGATGAGTGTACTGTAAGTTAAAGTGGATACAAAAGAAATTATTTAAATAATAAACTTTATGGAGAAATTACTAAGTGGACAAGTGGTTAGAAGTGTGTTAGCCCTAAAATAAAGAAAGTGGGTTAAGATGGTTAGGAGGTAATTTAAATGATAAAGTGAAGTGATGAGTGTACTATAAGTTAAAGTGGATACAAAATGAATTATTTAAATAATAAAGTTAATGGAGAAATTACTAAGTGGACAAGTGGTTAGAAGTGGGTTAGCCCTAACATAATGAACGTGGGTTAACATGGTTAGAAGGTAACCCCTTGAGGAAGTTACATGAAAGTATAAATAAGAGGCAAGGGTGTCTCATTTTAACTACACTTGAGACTATTGAATATCTACAAGTCACCGAGGTAACCAAAGGATATCTAAGCCGAATTCAAGAGGGAAGGTGAAGTAAAGAAGGCTGAAATTCAAGGGAGGATAAATTCTTTTGATGATGTTTTCTAAGGTATGTTATTTACAGGTCATCTCACCATTTTCGCTATAAATGATTTCTAGAGTGATTCAGACCGTGAAATTCAGAGTTCGTTGAGGAAACATATCCAAGTATCTGTGATAAAAATTTCATCTTTTTTGTCGTTGTATTTTTTTAGTTACACTCCGTGGAAAATAGGGTTTTTGGCTAGTCTTGAAACTAGTCTAAAACAGGTGTTTCAGGTAAAAGCATCATAAATTATTCATAATAGATCCAAATTCAGTAAGACCAAATGTATTGGTTAGAGTATAGTCTTTAGTATTTTATTTACCATTTTCAGATCCTTACAACAAATATTCTATATGGGGCACGCTCTACAAGTTCTCTCTCTAGAATAACCCATAGTTCAACAATGTATGCCATTTTTTCTATAAATCCTTTTATGAGAGGTTCCAGGCAGTGAAACCTGGAGGAATTGCATAAAAGACACTAAATAACATTGTGTACTATTTTCATATCATTATTCATTATAGGTAAATAGTAATGATTATTTCAATTTAGGCTTGTTGACTTATCCAAAATTAGTCATGCGAGACTAAAGTAAAGTTTGAATAAAATGATAGTATCTTGTTGTTAAAGTTAAGGAAGATTTGTCGGTATCTTATCATATACACCAGGTCTATTACAGAGTTACAAATCAGATTTGGATGATGAAATTGATGAGGGATTTTGGTTGAAGTACATGTTGGGTACATGATTGAGATAAGTAGTTGATGAGTTGGCACATACATGAGGTGTATAGTTGATTATGTTGGTACATATTGATGAGTCATATTTTATTTGTATTTGATACACTATTGGTACATATTTGGTGCATCGTTGATGTACTCATTGATGGTACAAGTTGGTGCATGGTTGATGCACTTGTTTATGGTATAGGTTGATTACAGGTTGTTTGGACAGGTTATTGTGACATGTTATTTGTACAGGTTTGGTGCATGGTAGATGAATTTTTTTATGGTACACATTGAGGTATAGGTTGATGTATGGTACATGTTGGCACAAGTTATTGGTATCGGTTGTTACAGGTTGATTACAGGTTGATTGTTACTATTTTACAACAACATATCTCACAATGATAGTGTGGCAATGGTTCCATCATTCTACTTCTACGTCAGGGTGGTTGGACAGGGCAAGGAAATGTGGTTGTAGCCACCTTCCGGTTGTAGCCAAAGAATTGGGGAGTTGGAGCTTCCCTCATGTTGTATCTTGAGAAACTAGGGGGTTGTAGCCTCCTTCTAGTTGTAGCCAAAGAATTGGGGAGTTGGAGCTTCTTTCAGATTGTATCCTGAGAAACTAGGGGGTTGAAGCCTCCTTCCAGTTGCAGCTAGAAAACAAAGGAATTTTGTGCTTCCAATGAATGTAATTATTAAAGACATATAAGAAAAATCATTTTGTTGTTTTCTCCCACTTTGGGTTTACACGTAAAAACACTGGTGTACTGTGTATGTGTATGATTTCTCATTTGTTCATTGTTTATTTACTGTAAAACTATTGGATGATAATTATACATTGATTTAACACTTTCATTTTATGGTTAAAAAGGATTAAATTTCTCTATTACTGATTCACCCCCCCTCTCAGTAATCCAACAATAACTCCTCCAAATTGCCCGAGCTCACTGTCATCCTAATTTTACTCCTTTGGTCAAGATGACATGAACTCATAAGGTCACCTCTGATTGCAAGATAGGGGAATGAAAAAATGGGAACATTACAAAACACCTACACCTTGCTAAATGATATAGGTGACATGATGAATTTCCATGTTGATGGCACAAAATGAAGTTTGTACCATGGAATATGAGTGGTATCATGGAAATTGTAGGAAAACCATGGTTTGAAGGATACAAAATTGGATTTGTGATTTGGATGTATCATGTTTTCATGAAGTGAAAATTGTTGGTTTCATGTTCAAGGTGGCCCTTAATAGTGTTTTCAATGGATTTGTAGAATTTTATTTTAGCCATGTAGAGGTAAAAGGATGGGTTACTACCCTAGTATTACATGGTGGGAGTAAACTATTAATGGAATTCATATGGGGATACATATGTAAATTTTCCACCATAAGGGGTAAATTTCATAATCTATGAAGGATTTTGAAGAAATGTCTTAGAAACTATGGCTTATCCCCTATGAAAAGGAAACCCAATCACTGGTTATAAAATTCCACTTCTTTCTAAAATTGGATAAATATAACAAGCCTAGGGTGACAACATTTGAGCTAGGATTCATGGGATGAAAGTTGTAGAAAGGGAGACTAAATCCTTCTTCAAATCATTGGTTCCAAAGGAGGCCTTTGCAATAATTAATTCCTTCAATATGACATCTGTAATTCTCTCTAAACAATTGGGTATTGAAAGAGAATTTATAGGGTGTTACTGAACCACTTTTCAATCATAATGGATAACATAGGAATGTAGTGTGGCAATGTAGATGTCTTAATGTGGAATTATAATTCTTATCACTTGAAAATAAACAAATATGTGAATTGTTAGATTTCAAGGTTACTACAAAAGTGTTTTCATCTTTCTAGGAGAGTGTTAGGTATTCTAGCTCCTTGAGAATGATTTATGAGCATATGGTTGTCTTAGTTTGAGCGGATGTTTGACCTTGGTTGGAGTGCTATAATTTCAGCCTTACCGAGGAGGTTGTTACCCTAGCTAATACAATGAATAACTCAATGGGTGTGAACTAGATTTAAACAGAGCATCCATCTTGTTCTTCTTGACCTGAATCTTGATGTGGAAGAGCTTGGCCATCTCCTTATCTTTATGGCGATAAAGATACTCAAATTCACCTCCTTTTTCACTGATGTCTTGAAAATATTCTCATCCACATCAGAGGTGCTTTCAAATTGATTGCTCGAATATGTGGTTAGAAGATTGTTTTTCTTTTATTCCTTCTTATGGTTCTTTTGGTTCAATTATGGATGTAGTTTCCAACTCTTTTCCTCAGTGTGACCATAAATATTCCAATGGTTTCAATGGTTGTTTGGATGTTTGTTGGGTTATTTACATTGATAAATACTTGAAATTCAATCTATCAATCTTAGAGTGTAAACTTTGAGATGAAAGAACAAAAAATGCAGGATCAAATCATAGCATATCCTACCAAAGAAGTGTCAGAAAAATAATTCAAAGCTTAGGATGAAATCAAATGGAATGCAAAACAGAATATACCATAGAAAAATTACATCTATGGATGAGGATTACTGAACTGCTATCTTGGCACAAACCACAATATTTCCTAAAGGTTCATGTGATCATTTATCAAGCATATTAGTCCTTCAATCTCCAATGGATAATCAATCTCCATGGTTGATCAAATGACATGTAATTAAATTTTACAAATGAAAAACAAAAAACAATAATTGAAATGTATGCAAGGAAATCAGATCTGTAATTGAGCTATCTAACTAAGAGAAAACAGACATAGCATAATGCATGTTAGAGAATGGGGATCTGTTATAGAAAGATTTTCCTCACCCTATGCAATCTTTCACAAAAGGCCTTTTTCCATTTCCCCATGGAGACTTATCGTCCCTGTTTGTAAATCCCAGAGCTAAAAATACATATTTTCCACATGTACGCATATTTCCTACTATACAATATGCGTATACGTAGTCTGCACCACTACAACCCACGTACATCGGGATTTGTGCCAAAAAATAAAAATTAATGTCGAGTTTCCATGTCACAAAAGGAGATATATGATCTTTGGCATTCCATATACTGGAAATGTTCCAACTCATCCCTTCAGTTCCATTTGAAGGATATAAATGGGCCAATTCCAATCTATGGAAAGGGGGAGAAATAATTCAACTTTGAGAGAAACGTTACTCTAGAGAAATTATTTACTTCATATTGAGTCTGCATCCATTTTTCCTTTAAGTATGAACACAATGTTCAACCCCCAAGGTCTTCCCTTATTGATGGATAAGCTCACTATTTCTCTTTTATGATCTTGCCTTTGGTGGAGGATTGAAGTGGTGGAGGCCCAACTGGAAGGAACTTAGCTTCTGGGTTATGAACCGTGCCAACATGGAAGTCTGTAACATTTTCACTTCTGCTAATCATATATTAATAGAAATACCCTTTTCCCATCCAATTGATATCTTGAAAATATTTGAATTATTATTCCATGGGAGTATTTGTCATGTTTATTAATGGATTCTTCTATCGAATGTGCTAATTGTTGGATTACTAAGAGGGGGGGTGAATCAGAAATAGAGAAATTTAATACTTTTTAACCATATAATCCAAGTGTTATATCAATGAAGCATTATCATCCAATAAGTACAGAGTAAATAAGCAATGAAAAAATGAACAAACATACACATACACAGTACACCAGTGTTTTACGTGGAAACCCAAATCAGGAGAAAACCACAGAATGATTTTTCTTATATGTCTTAAAGAATTAGATTGTAGTGTCCTATCTAATAGAACCTAGAATTAGTTAATTTAAACATAAAGTTTATATCATAATTTATTTACGGTTTTATATTCAACAACTAAGAAACTAATAGTTCATGGTTCAACAAATTCAAATGAGGAGTATGATATAAAAATCATTTATAAAAAAAAAAACATATACAACATAGTAAAATAGTGAACCATCATAATGATAATGACATGCAATAATAATGAACATAAATACCTCTTAAGTGATGTTGATTCCCACTTTGTCTATCCAAGTTGCTCTGCCCAAAATCTGACCAAGCTGCTCTGCCCAAACTCTACCCAAAACCAAATCTTTCCTCCCTGCCAGCTAGGAACAGAGCCTATCCGGCTCCCTAGCTCCAGGATTCTGTAAGGATTCCTAGTCGTCGAGCCCAAAACTCCCAGCAACCGATGCTCCCCTATAACATTCCAACAAATTCCTCAAGCCTAAAACCAGAAAATACAGTTTTCCAATCCCTTCCCTAGAAAAATGCTCCAATACAATCTCCTGATCTCTCGAAATTCTCCCTGGCCCCCCAAAATCCAAGTGCCCTCTCGAATGTCTTTCCCCCCTCATATTCCCTTGTCCATTCACAACCTCTCCATTCAATGCCAACCACCTTATCCCTCCATTCAATTGCAACCCTCCTTCAATACATTAAGTTTTCTTTTAATAAAATAAAATTTATTAAACTTAAATTCATTACCCAAACATTTAATGAGTTAATTAATTAATTAATATACATTAAACAATAAATAAATAATATTATTAATTGATAATCATTAATTAACTAATATACATTAGGAAAATTAATTAAACTTAATAAACCTTTAACAATTATTTAACTTTGACAATTAGTTATTTAACTAGGGTTGTTACATACACCCACCCTTCAGGAAAATTCGTCCCGAAGTTAAAGTATTTTATGATACAAGGGAAAATAAACATGGTTCACACATTCATAACAAATAACTGACATTATTAGTAAGTAAGCCAAGAAAACTCATACATACTAGTGTACATGTGCAAGAAATGCATGTGTAGCTAGTACATACAAGTCTCGTGCATGTACTAATAACAATAACTATCATCTCTATAGTAATTTCCATATGCATCCAATCCATTCAACAAGACTATTCATTTTATAAAAGACAATCAACCAATCAAATGTTTGCGAAATCCTTTTATTACAATTATCTAGCTCAATAATGTTATTTAGGCAATTGTAGTTTAGTTACATAATTATGAATATTCATATATACCCATTTTCTTTTCAGAAGGAAAAACAATAAACTCCACCATAAGACAAATCTCCATACACTCTCAACTATTTCTACTCATCCTTCCTCCCTAACTTACTTCCATATTCATTCATATCCTTCCTCTATTGGACTATCTTGGACCGTCAACTATATTGACCTAACTCCAAATAGAACCCGTAAGCGGAAGTGTCACTATTATGACCAAGCTTCCCCAACATGAAACTGACAGTCATCATCACATGTCTAGGGGAGCGTGAGCTAACACCGTCCTCCCATGACTTCAGGTTTTGGAGGATACACGATGGGAAATGCCTCCACCCCTCCTAACATGACTGGGGTCCACACCCTACAATGGAATATACAGTGGCACTGTGTTGCTGGGAGTTTTGTCATTGTTTATTCGGTTTTGGGTAGTCTCACCACCTGAAATCCTGCACTGGTCCATATATCATAGCAATTCATCCAAACCAATATAATTTCACATACAAAGATTCATACCATATTGTTTCTCGGTCAGTGGTCACGACATCCACTTTCATTATCATTATCCCTTAGCTATTTCATAGCCTAATGACCTGCAGATTAGTATGTAACACAAACTCATACCCATCTATGCATTATTATCATGTAATTGCATACAACTAAAATCTCAATTCGGTATCCCCATACCAACAACTTTAACATCAAAGTTTTCAAGTTAGAAATAGATCTTATAATATCACATAATTCAATTAACATTACCCATTCATAGAATTATCATTTACATAACAGATTGCATCATATCTAACATCATTCAAATAGCATTTAAACCTTCATAGGATTCTCATTCACACAATATATCAGATCATATCCATCATCCTCAATAACAATTAAACATTCATAGAATTTACATTCACATAGTAGATCGCATCATATCCAACATCATTCAAATAGCATTTAATCATTCATAAAATTTACATTCTCACAATATATTGCATCATATCCATCATTATTCAAAAACATTTAAACATTCATAAAGGTTCATACGTCTTAAAAGTTCAAGTGTATCATTTAATAGTTTCACTATGAATAGAAAATAAAGGTGTTTGGGCCTTAGGTAATCCTGGCTGTCTAAGTCAAAAGGTGGTGTTATATACACCCAACCTTCAAGAAACATATTCTCAAGGTGGTCAAAAAAGTGAGGGATAATCTCGTCGTAACGTCTCAGCATCCTCCCAAGTGGCAGATCCTGGACTAAACTTGTCCCACTAGACCTTAACTTGGTATACCAGATGGTTCCTAAGTTGTCGGACTCTACGGTCCAATATGCATAATGGTTCTACCATGAGGCTTCCCACGTCCGATACCTGCAATTCCTTCCAATTTAGTTTATTTGATTCATCAACAACATAATGATGTAAAATAGATACATGAAAAACATTATGAGTTTTATGTAAGTGGGGTGGAAGTACGAGACGATAAGCAACAGGTCCAATTTTCTCTTGGATTCCAAATAGTCCTATAAATCGAGGTGACAACTTTGTCCCCTTCCCGAACCGTATGGTACTCTTATTAGGCCTGATATGGATGAAAACCTAATCTCCCATTTTATAACTTCGATCAGTCCTATGTGCATCTGCATAACTTTTATGTCTATCTTGTGCTTCCTTTAGTCTCTGCCTAATCTGAATCACCTGTTCCCCCATCTCTTGAATTAATTCTGGCCCAACTGTTACTCAATCTTCTAATCTATCCCAACTCAACAAAGTTCTGCATGGCCTTCCATTCAGAGCTCTGTAGGGTGGCATTCCTATGGAGCTATGAAAACTGTTATTGTAGACGAACTCTATCAAATGTAGGTACTTCTCCCAATGGGTTTGATTATCCATGACATACATCCTAAGCATGTCTTCCATGAATTGATTTACTCTCTTAGTTTTCCCATCTATTTCAGGATGATAAGCTATGCTTAATTTCAACTGAGTCCCCAACGCTGATTGCAAACTTGTCCAAAACCTAGAAGTGAATTTGGAGTCCCTATCTGAAATGATCTTCTTAGGTATCCCGTGCAAATGGATGACCTCACTTACAAACACACATGCCACATGAGTGACATCGTAATTGTCTCTAACCAGAATAAAATGAGCACTCTTGGTTAACTTATCAACTATCACAAGAATGACATTGTGTCTATGAGATGTGAGTGGCAACCCCACAACAAAATCCATAGAAATGACTTCCCATTTGGACATAGGAACATCATGTGGTTGTAGGAGGCCTGCCAGGTGGTGGTGGTTGGCTTTCACTTGTTGACACTCTAGGCACTTGGCGACGAAATGGACTACATTGCGCTTCATTCCTACCTAGAAGAAGAGATTCCTCATGTCTGTGTCCATCTTCTTCACACCGGATGCGCACAATAAAGTTCTCTATGGGCTTCCTTCAGTATGATGATTTGAATATCCCCACCTTCGGGGATGTACATCCTTCCTCGATATCTTAACAGTCTGTCTACTTCCAGACTAGATCCTTCATACTTTGAATCTAATTGCCTCCCACTCTAGAGGTTTGAAGTAACCTTTAAATACCAACTATCTCCTCGGAGTTGCGTCAACACACGTTCTCGCAGATTGACCTTTAAAGGTACCAAGGAGAAGACATGTGGTCTCATACTCAAGGCATCTGCGACCACATTTTCCTTTCCTTTGATGTATGAAATACCAAAATCGTACTCACTCATAAACTCACTCCATTGACTTTGCCTGGAATTCAGATCCCTTTGAGTGAAGAGATGTTTTAAACTTTGATGGTTCATTTTGATCTCAAAGTTTCGCCCCACAAGATAGTGCCTCCAAAGTTTCAGAGCTAACATTACAGCTCCCAACTCTAAATCACGAGTAGCATAAATCTCTTCATGTTTCTTCAACTTCCTTGATGCATAATCTATCACTCCTCCATCCTGAATTAGCACAACCCCCAACCCTTGCTTCAAGGAATCCGTGCAGACTGTGAAGTCCTTTTCCATATCCGACACTCGTAGAATTTGTGCACTAGTTAGTAACCTCTTAAGATCGATGAATGCACTATCACATTATTATTTCCATTCATACCTAACCCCCTTGTGCTACAAAATGGTGATGGGTTTCACTATTTTAGAGAATCCCTCCACAAATCTCGGATAATACCCTGCTAGCCCCATGAAGCTTCTTACCTCATGGGCATTTTTTGGCACTGGCCATTCCATAATGGCCTTTACCTTTTCTAGGTCGACAAAGATTCCTTCACCAAAAATGATATGAACTAAATAGTGGATTTATTTCTGGAAGAAGGAACACTTCGACAACTTCCCATATATTTTTTTCTCTCTAAGTCAAGACAACACCACTCGCAAGTGTTCCTCATGTTCTCTTTCGTTCTTGGAATAGATGAGGATGTCATCTAGAAAGACTTGTACAAAATGGTCTAAGTACTTCTGGAATACTCTGTTCATTAGGCTCATGAATACTGTTGGCACATTGGTCAATCCGAAAGGTACTATGATGAACTCATAATTTCCAAATCGAGTTCGAAAAGAAGTTTTAGGAACATCGCCTTCCTTAATCCTTAACTGGTGATACCCTGATCACAAATCAATTTTTGAGAATACCACTACTCCTTTCATTTGATCAAAGAGGTCATCTATTTGTGGCATTGAGTACCTATTTTTCACTATATCACGGTTCAAGTCCCTGTAATCTATACACAATCGTAAGGAACCATCCTTCTTCTTCACAAAAATTACTGGCGCACCCCAAGGTCAGACACTGGGCCTTATTATCCCTAAGTCTAGTAACTCTTTCAACTGCATTTGCAACTCACAAATTTCTAGTGCTCTCATCAGATATTGAGTCTTGGAAATTGGTTCTGCACCAGGTTTTATCTCAATAGTAAAATCAAGCTCCCTCTCAGGAGGTAACCCCGGTAACTCATTCGGAAAAACATCCTTAAATTATGACAATACCGGGTACTGATCTAAGGAGGGTCCCTTCCTTTCATTCACTACTTCCACTACATACAGTCGACACCCTTGCCTCATGCACCACTTAACCTTCATAGTTGAGATCAAGTGTAGAGACATCCATCTCCATAGACCGCAAATCTCTACTGGTCTTCCTTCATCATTGACACAAAGCACCATTTTTGCGAAACAATCTACCAAAGCTCGATGAGATTCTAACCAATCCATTCCAATGATTAGGTCATATGTCCTGAGAGCAGTGACATATACCTTCAACTTGGTAGTACACACTCCGAGGTCTATTAGACAATTATCAACGCTAGGTCCTACCGCTTGTTTTTCCCCCGAAGCCATCTCGACTTGTTTAAAGTCATCATTCTCGTAGGCTGCCAACCCACTCTTTTCTAATGCAGATGGTGAAATGAAACTATCTATAGCACAAGAATAAAATAAAATCTTAACATTGATATGATTTGGCGTACATGATGACTCCACCACCATGGATTGATGTTCTTCCTGGCGATTATTAACCGCTGCGTAAATATGGTGGTTGCCACTTGCTCTTCCCATCGGGGCCTTTCCTTCTCTATGCACAAATCTTGATTGTAACTCTGGGCAGTCATGCTAGTAATGGGGTCCTCCACATCCCCAACAGGTAACACGAGATTGAACCTGCGCACTGTTCCGTGACTGTCTCTGAAATGAGTTCCTTCCCCTGGAACCCCTGCCCCTACTAGTTGCTCCCTAAGATGGCTGTGGACCTTCCTACATCGTTGGTGATGAATGGTATGCTACACTCGCTGCCATTGAAATCCCTACGGATACTGTCCTTGGTGCGACTCTATTACCATATGGAGGTGGCCTTGAGCCCCCTCCCCTGGGAAATGTCCTAGGGACCTTCCCCACGAATCCAGGATGATGCAGAAAGGTCGGTCTCGTACCTCCATTGAAGTTCATGTGTTCCTCCACATAACGCACATTTTCCACTTCTTCTGCTACTGAAGACGGTTTCCACATCCACACCATAGCCCTTATCTTAGGGTTTAACCCATAGACAAAGTGTTCTTCCTGTCGTTTGTCATTATCCATGTATGAAACATATTTGACCAATTCCATAAACCTGATCTCATATTCTTCTATGGTCTTGTTTCCCTATACTAGAGCATGATATGCTCCCACCTGTTGTTCCTTGTAGTAAGCTGGTAGATATTTCCTTCGGAACCTTTCCTCAAAAATTTCCCAAGAGACGGTATCCAGGGTAAGGTGCAGTTGCCTCACTAGTTCAGGGCACTATCTCTCAACTAAAAAATTGCTATCTTCGCCTTCGAAGTGGATGCATAGTCTCTTAAGGTGAAACACCTTGTCATGTCTTCCAACCATGCCTCTGCACGTTCACTAGCATGACCCCCGACAAACTCTGGGAGTTTGATCTTCTGTAGTTCTCTTGTGATGTCTTCAGGTGGAGGTTCTCCCACTGAATCCCTTGATGCTTCTAGATTACCTGTTCCAAATGGTGGGGGCTCCACTTCAATCCCTGCTGGTTGACACCCCTTTAAAGTCTCATTTATGGCCTCCAAAGAGTGCAATATGAGAGCTAGTTCAGGCGATGGTGGTGGCGGCACTGGCGGTCCCTGCAACGATGCCCCTCTGCCTCTATTTCCTCGAGTCCTAACCATCTTGTCTAATTTAATCTGCATCAACCAAAGTTGTCGAGTGAGTTCAAGGACATTTCACATTTACGCAACTTAAGCTAGAAAATAGGGTTAGGCGTAAGTTTTTTTTTACTTGTCTATAAACAGACATTACTCTCTTTAGGGGAGGTGGCTAGGTTAGGGTTAAATTGTCTAAGATTGATGTCTTTGCCTCAGAAAACTACTGACTCCCTCGCTTGGTAGCTATGCTAGGATTGCACCATACTCACAATTTTCTCTAACTTACCTTCCTAGTGCGCATGAATCCCCCTCCCACTTATCTTGGTCTAAGTCCTTAAACTTTTCGTTTAAAACTAATTAATGTGATTTTCAACCTAATGTTGATTAAATATTAAGAACTAAAAATCTTGACTAAACTTTAACCTAAGTTCACTCATCTTAATCCACACATTCAATTAAATCCCTAAAATTAGTATTATTATTAGTGATTAATTCATTAAGTACATAATTAACCACGATTTAATTAATCATTTCAATTGATTAACCACTTTTAATTAATCACATTAATTTATAATTAAAACTTAAATTTATATATGTTTAAACCTAAATTTAAATATAATTTAAATTATATTTTAAACATAAATTTAAATATATATATATATATATATATTAATTATTCAAATTTAACTAATTTTAAACAATTTACATTTAAATCTAAACATAAATAATTTAAATTTAAACATAAATAAATTTAAGTTTTAATTATTCTAATTTAACTAATTTTAAACAATAATAATAAAATAAAATTAAAATAAAATAAATTAAAAATAGTTAATTAAATTAAAACAATAAAAAAATAATTAAATTTTGAAGCGGGCATCGTGGGTCCTCGCATGAGGCCCACGTTCCCCCCCACCGTCCATTCACTACCTAAAACCCTACACACCTCCCAGGCTCTCTATCTTAACCCTAAACTCTACGCGCCTAACCCTCGCTTCGCCTATCATTCTGTCGCCTCCCCTCTCTGCACTCTCCCTCTCGATAGACTAGGCTTGATGCAGAGGAGAGGAATTGTTGGTAAGGGTTTTCCCATTCAACACCTACATTGATACTCATAATCCATGCCAAAAGGACCGCGTCCCCCTCCCACTGTATTTGCGTACACCAAAGAGGAATGGAGGCTGGGCCTACTATGGGCATAACCATCGACTTGTGGGTGTAAGGCCTGGTGCTTTTGTTTGGTTTTGGTGACTTATGTGTTGACTGTGTGTTGTTGTGTTAGGTTATTGGCTCGATGGTTGCGCTGAGCTGATGCGTTGTGCAGAACTGCTTCACGGGATCTCCTTCTCATGGCTTGACACTTTGTGTCTTTTGTGTTGTTTTAAGGGCAGGGTAGAGCTGAGAACTCTTTGTGCCCCTTGTGGGATCTTCTTCCTCATGGCGTTGTGTTGCCCTCCCTTATTGTTTGACCTGGTGTTTGAACAGACACATTATGCATATATATGCTCCCTTCTCCTCAATGGCTTCGCACTGGACTGTGTTGTAGCTTTGACTGGTGCTTGCCCTCTCCTGGCTTGGCTCTAGTCTCGTGTGTCAGGATTTGTGTGTTGTGTACAACCCCTTTGGCAGTAACATATTATCAATTAATTGTCAGTGATGTATTTCCTGTAGTTGCAGTGAAATCTCTTCTCTATCCTGGTGCATTTGTTCACAACGTTTAACCAACTTTTCATTTCCAAGTTGGGAAGGCCTGTTAGTGCAATACTATTTAACTAATGCTTGGTTATCTTCTTCATTCATTGACCTTCAGCACCTTGAGGTGTTAGCAGGTAGCTACTTTGTAGTTGCAAGTGCTTTTGTAGCCCTCTTGAAGCTAGGGAGAATGAGTATGTTTGGTACTCTACGTATAGTTTGGGGTCTCGTCAAAGAGAGTTTACTTGGAAAGCCTATCAATACTGATCCAGCAAAAGCAATGTATGTTTATCCCACAATGTTTCTCCCCTTGGTGTGTTCATTTTTCTCTGTTAAATATGACATGCAGAAAGTCAGTTCACTTGCAAAACCAATTGCCAAACCATTGAAGCACTCTTCCAAGGCTAAACTTAAGTAAGCAGTGCAAGCTGTTTCGTTTTGTTGGTTGGCAAGAAACCTTGATTGTTTTTTTATTTATTCTAATCGTAGGCTTCTCCCTACCTTTGTTTGACATTTTTTTTTTCTTTTTCCCAATTCTTGCCATGATGTTAAGAACAACCCTTTTTTTTTTTTTCTTACTCATTCGGTTGCTTTCAATGGAATTTTGGGCAGATCCTTGACATAACATGAGTGTTGTTCTGTTTCTACATTTTTGGCTTGACACAAGCTCTTATCCCATGTAAATATAGATAAAAGATAATATAGCTAAGCTAATTTTATTAATGTCCAAGGGATGATACCTTTTGTTTTTAAATTAAGTTTGTTTCTTTGTTGTTGTTTTGTTATATAAATACAAATTTTGACCCATCTAATGCTTCTTTTATGATGTCTTTCTCTGTCCTTTGTAGGTGAAGGTTCTTACAAGTAAACATGTGGTTGGTGGCAAAAAACAGAGATGGGAGGATGGAACAGAACTGCACGACTCCTTCCTGCTACATCTTATTCTATTTCATAATTCTTATTAGTGGTTTTAGGGTTATTCAAGGGTTACAAGGGTCAATTATGGGTTACTTCTGGCTACTTCAGGATTCAATAAGGACTTTTTAAAGGTTGTTTAAAATTCTGGTTATGCATGTCTAACTTTCGGTCTCAAAGGTGGGTGGGTAGGTGGGTAGGCCCAGGTACAAGTTTTTAAACTTGGCTCTGATACCATGTGTAGTGTCCTATCTAACAGAGCCTAGAATTAGTTAATTTAAACATTAATTTTATATCATAATTTCTTTAGGGTTTTATATTCAACAACTAACAAACTGACAGTTCATGGTTCAAAAAATTCAAATGAGGAGCATGATATAAAAATCATTTATAAAAAAAAAAACATATACAACATAGTAAAATAGTGAACCATCATAACGATAATGACATGCAATAATGATGAACATAAATATCTCTTAAGTGATGATGATTCCCATTATGTCTGTCCAAGTTGCTCTTCTCAAACTATGACCAAGCTTCTCTACCCAAAATCTACCCAAAACCAAATCTTTCCTCCCTGCCAGCTAGGAACAGAGCCTATTCAGCTCCCTAGCTCCAGGATTCCGTAAGGATTTCTGGCCCCTGAGCCCAAAAATCCCAGCAACTGATGCTCCCCTGTAGAAGTCCAACAAATTCCTCAAGCCTAAAACCAGAAAATATAGTTTTCCAATCCCTCCCCCGGAAAAATGCTCCAATACAATCTCCTGATCTCCTGGAATTCTCCCCGCCACCCCAAAATCCAAGTGCCCTATCGAATGTCTTTCCCCCCTCATATTCCCCCGTCCATTCACCGCCTCTCCATTCAATTCCAACCACCTTATCCCTCCATTCAATGCCAACTCTCCTTCAATACGTTAAGTTTTCTTTTAATAAAATAAAATTTATTAAACTTAAATTAGTTACCCAAACATTTAATGAGTTAATTAATTAATTAATCAATTAATTAATATACATTAAACAATAATTAATTAATTAATATTATTAATAGATAATCATTAATTAACTAATATACATTAGGACAATTAATTAAACTTAATAAACCTTTAACAATTATTTAACTTTGACAAATAGTTATTTAACTAGGGTTGTTACATACATTCATTGAAAGCACCAACTTCCTTTGTTTTCCAACTGCAACTGGAAGGAGGCTCCAACCCCCTAGTTTCTCAATCTACAGCCTAAAGGAAGCTCCAACTCCCCAATTATTTGGCTACAACTAGAAGGAGGCTACAACCCCCTATGTTCTCTGGCTACAACCGAAAGGTGGCTACAACTATTTGTCCTTGCCTCATCCTGCCACCCTGAAGTACAAGTAGAATGATGGAACCACTGTCAACCTATCACTGTGAGATATATCGATGTAAACCTATACCAATAAATATGAACCATGCATCAACCATGCATCAACCTATACCTCAACCAGTAATCAACCTATACCATAAACAAGTGCATCAACCATGCACCAACCTGTACCAAATAACTTGTAATCAACTTGTGCCATAAACAAGTGCATCCAACAATGCACCAAGTATGTACCAATCATGTGTCAACTACTCATCAACTATGACTCATCAATATGTACCAACATCATCAACTATACACCTCATGTATGTGCCAACTCATCAACTACTTGTCTCAACCATGCACTCAACATGTACCTCAACCAAAATACCTAATCAATTTCATAATCCAAATCTGATTTGTAGCTCTATAATAGACCTGGTGTATATGATCACATTCTTGTAAACCTTCCTTAACTTCAAGAACAAGAGACTAGCATTTTCATCAAAGTTTTGTTTAGTCTCACATGCCTAGTTTTGGATTAGTCAACAACCCTAACTTGAAGTAATCATAACTTTGTACCTGTAATGTATAAATATATGAACCTAATATGCAATGTTCTTCAGTGTGTTTTATGCAATTCTTCCAGGTGTCACTACTTGTAGCCTCTCAGAAAAGGAGTTATAGAAAAAATGGCATACCTTGCTGAATTCTGGTTTATTCTAGAGAGTGACCTTGTAGAGCGTTCCCCACATGGAATATTTTTTGAATTGATCTGAAAATGTTACAAAACATACTACAGACCCCTAACCAACACATTTGGTTTCACTGAATTTGGATCTTAGAAAGCACCATCAAAAGAATTTATCCTTGCATTTTGACCTTCTTTTCTTCACCTTCCCTCATAATTTCGGCTTAGATATCCTTGGTTACCTCAGACACATATAGATATTCATTAATCTCAAGTGTGATTAAAATGAGAGATACTTGCCTCTTATTTATACTCTCCAAGTAGCTTCCTTAAAAACATCTTCTAGGTCACTTGGCCCCACTTTCCCTATTTTAGGATTAGCCCACTTCTAATTTCTCCATTAAATTTATTATTGAAATAATTTATTTTGTATTCACTTTGAATTATAATAAACTCATTACTTCACTTTATTGTTTACCTTTTAAAATATCTTAAACCACTTTGACTACTTTGACCTTTTGGGGCTTCTAGATGACATATGAGGGTCATCCAACTTCGTAAGGCCATAACTCTCAAACCGTGAGGAGTTATGTGATGTTCCACATACCACCAGAAATGGAAGGAAATATAATATCAATGTAGAATAGTATTATCTGAAAATATATTATAACTCATACCATTATCCATCAAACAAACTTGGGTCCATTACCCAAAATTGGGGTCTCCAACTTCTCATGGCCATAACTCTTTAACCCTGGGTAGTTATGTGATGTTCCACATACCACTGGAAATAGAATGACATGAAATATCCATATAGGATAGTTTACCTGACAAATTCATTGTCCTTCATCTCACTATTCCACAATTAAGCATAGGTTCTCTTACTCCACAAAGTGTCTTCCCGTGAGGGATTTCACCATAAGGGGACCACTTTGGAGTTCATCCATCTTTACTTCTTATCAACCATGACAAGACAATAATGAGTCATCTTTACGTCAAACAATATTGGGTCCATTACCAAAACCTTTGTGCTGCAGGTATTTCTTCAAGGGTTGACATCAATGACAACCAACCTTAATCAATAATCTCCCCCTTTGGCATTGATGGAAACACTCGGATGCAATACTAAAATCACATCATTCATGCTCCCCCTGGAACCATGTCTCTATCCTCTATAACTGATAAATTTTCCCCTGTCCTCTGCATCTGATAAATATTATCCCCCTGGAACCATGCCTTTTTCCTCTGCATTTGATAAATCTCTTCCCCTTTGTCATCAATGGAAAATGTATCTTTCGATCCGGGGCTTCTCCCCCTAACCAAACTGTCCTCTTATGGTGATTCCTCATGTACATATAGGACATATAAGATAAGCATTCAAAAATAATTCATTTTGGAGTAGAAATAACTCCAAGTATTTGGTGAAGATATTCAAATCCTTCCCATGGAAGTGGTTTTGTAAAGACGTCTGCCACTTATTCTTTTGTTCCCACATACTCAACTTTGATGTTCTTTTCCGCAACATGTTCCCGTAGAAAGTGATCGTTGATTGGAATGTGCTTCGTCTTGGAGTGCATCAACGGGTTTTTTGAGATACTGATGGCACTTGTATTATCACAATATATTGGAATGGGCTCATCATACTCAACCTGTATATCTATCAAAGTTTGTTTCATCCAAAGAACCTGTGTACAACATGTTGTTGCTGCAATATAATCTACCTCGGTTGTATATACAGATATTGATGATTGTTTCTTGCTGAGCCATGATACCAAACACTCACCTAAGTAGAACGTTGCTCCACTGGTGCTTTGTTGGTCATCCATACAACCTGCCCAATCTGCATCTGTGTAGGCAATAAGTGATAGATCTTTTCCTTTTGGATACCCCAATCCAAACTCTTTTTTTCCTTTGAGATATCTGAAAATCCTCTTTACTGCTAATACATGTGATTCCTTTGGTGTTGCTTGAAGTTGTGCCACCTATCCAATTGCTTGCATTACATCTGGTCTAGATGCTATCACATATAGTAGGCTATCAATCATTGACCTGTATTTCCTATGATCTATAGACTTCAAATCATCATCTTTTCTCAACTTACAACTGTTTTGCATGGGAGTGATAACTGGTTTGCAATCTTCCATTCTAAACCTCTTTAGCATTTCTCTGATATACTTGGTTTGAGAAATAAAATTTCGTTGGTTTCTTTGACGTATCTGAAGTCCCAAAAAGAAGGATAGTTCTCCAAGTAACAACATTTCAAATTCATTCTTCATGTCTTTTGCAAATTTATGGCTTCACCTGTCATCATCACTACCAAAAATAATATCATCAACATAAACTTCAATTAATAAAATATTACCTTGACTTACCTTGATGTAGAGGTTGTTGTCTGCACTTCCTTTTCTGAACCATGCCTACTGCAGATACTTATCCAGACTAGAGTACCATGCTTTAGGAGCATGTTTTAGACCATACAAGGCCTTCTTTAATTTACATACATAGTCTATGTTCTCTGACAACTGTAATCCTTCTGGTTGTTCAATGTAGACTTCTTCTTCGAGTTCCCCATTCATAAAATCTGATTTTATGTCCATCTAATATACTTTAACATTTTGGATCATGCATAAGCTAAATATTCCATTCTAGCAACTGGGGAAAATGTCTCTTCAAAGTCGATTCCTTCAATCTGTGCATATCCTTTACATACCAATCTAGCTTTGTTCCTTGTAACCTATCCATCTTCATTCAATTTATTCCTGAAAACCCATTTTGTGTTGATCAAATTATTATTCTTTGGTCTTGGAACCAATTCCCAAGTGTCATTTTTCTCTATTTGATCCAATTCTTCATGCATGGCCTTATTCCAAAATTCATCCTTGTTGGCTTCTTCAAAATAGTTTGGTTCAATTGTAGATAAGAGTGCTAGGTGTGTTTGTTCTGGTGAACATATTTTTCTTCTATTCTTAACTCATGTATCTTTGTTTCCAATAATCTGATCTGAAGGATGATTCTTCTGTACTCATTTGCTAGGTTTCTTTGGAGATATTTTCTGAACTTGCTCTTCTTCTTTTGTCGGATTCTCTTTATCTTCGTCTTCCTCTTCTACTTCTTTTTCATCATCTTCTTCAAAAAGTTGTTCCGTTGATTTGTTTTCTTTTTCCTTTGATTCTGGCCTACCTATTTCATCAATTGTTACGTTGATGCTTTCCACAACTTTGTTCAATCTTAGATTGTAACACTTGTATGCTTTCCTTGTACTTGAGTAACCAACAATTATTCCTTTGTCCACACGAGAGTCAAAATTTCCCATTATGCCATCTTCTCTTTGATGTAGCATTTGCTTCCAAAAACTCTGAAATGCTTCACATTTGTTGGTCTTCCTTTCCATAGCTCGTAGGGAGTTTTATCAGTGTTGTTTCTGAGCATTACTCTGTTTTGAATGTGAAATGTTGTATGCACTGCCTGTGTCCAAAATATATCTGTCAATTTGGAATCCATTAGCATTGTTTGAGCCA
>ML797761.1:177892-189026 GCA_009831015.1 Picea engelmannii
TAACCCAAGAAACCTAGGATGATGATCACAAGAATTCTAAAGAAGAAGAAATCATTTGTGAAGAAGATTCAGATGAAGAAACCAACCTTGATTCCTTTTGGGGATACAAAGACAATGCAGAGAGTGAACAAGAAGATGAGAATTTTGAAAAGTTTAAGTATGTTGAAACTGAAAATAGAAACCTTTGAAACACAAACATAATACTAAAAGGTGAATTGAGTAGTTGTGAAGAAGAGAATTACAAGCTTGAAAAGACCATTAATAGCTTGAAGAAACAATTACAAGATCCTTAGCACTAAAAAATTAGATGAGATCCTTAGCAGTCAAACATCTCCAAACTACAAGACAAGACAAGACTAGGATACAATGACAGTTTGAAGACAACAAAACAAGAAAAGGAAGTTGAAAATGATGAAACCAACATTCCAAAACAAGTTGAACAACAAGATAGAAGACTAGAATTCATAAGGAATGAGACATCAAGAAGATCCTCTCCCATCAGGTATGAAATCAATCATTATGAAGGAAACTACAGAAGAATAAATCGTGAACCCAGATGGACCACACCACAAAGAATATCACTTACGCCCTGGTATCAAAATTTCTTTCTTGGACATTGTTATACTTGTGGAACTTTTGGACACAAGGCAATCAATTGTAGAATCAATGAAAAGAATAACTATGCAAGCTACATAAATGGTGAAAATAGTAGATATGGAAATGTTCGTAAACCTGTCAATATAAATTATAATCCATTTGACCCATTAATGGATCAAAATATTGTATGTTACAAGTGCAATAATGTTGGTCACAAAGCATGAGATTGTAGAGAGATGAAGGAAGATAATCATATGCCAAAAGTTTGCATACCAACTACAACATGGAAAAGGAAAGAAATTCCACACAATGAAAATTGTTGAATAGCATTGGTCGCTAAAGAATGCAAAGAATAAGATGAATGGTTCATAGATAGTGGGTTCTCATCTCATATGACCGGAGATCAAAGAAAATTTGTCAGCTTGAAGAAAAATGGTGGAAATGTTTCATTTGGAGATGACTCATCTACCAAAATACTTGGAAAAGGAACTGTAAAGCTTGGAAGTGAAAATGTAAAAGTGGGAAAAGTCCTATTGGTTGAAGACTTGAATCATAATCTACTCAGTGTTAGTAAAATCTATGATCAAGGATACACTCTTACATTTGACTCCCGAAAATGTAAAATCAGATAAAGTAACTCAGGAAGATTAGTTGCAACTGCAACAAGAAGACCGAACAACATATACATCCTAGACATGAAGAAGAGAGAGAAGATAGAAGCCACAAAAAAGTATTCCAAGGAAGAAAAATTCCCAAAGACCAAAAATAAGGATGAAGTATTATTGAGTGCCACATGTTCAGGGGGAGCAACCCCAAAGAAGAGAGTTACCTTTTGCCATTAAAATTAGCAGGAGAAGCCCTACCCTTTTCAATTGATGTCAAAGGGGAAGAGAAATTGGTATCATGATGATAGGTGGAGCATGAGTGTTGCAATCAATGACAAATGGGGAGATTGTTGGAATATTGGTTGTTTTCATTGATGTCAACCCTAGTCATGGGTTTTGGACCACAATATTGATGAAGGTATTTGGACATAAAGGAAAATGCACATGCATATACAACACCCATGGATGGATAGTATACATCATTTTGTTTCCAGTGGTATGTGGCACGTCACGTGGATCCTCATGGTTAAGGAGAAATGAAATTTTGAAGATGACAAAGTGAATTGAAGAAGGAAGTACATGTAGGCCCTGAAGATAATTAAAGAAAAGAATTACAAAATAAGAAAGTATCAGGTTGGCCCTAATGTTAAAAGGAAGTGACATAAATGGTATAAATAAATATCATTATACATTAATTTGATACACAAGTCGAATTTCAGAGAAAATCAGAAGTAAAGAAGGTCGGATTTCAAGGGAGGATGAAGTCTTTTGGTGATGTGTTCTAAGGTATGTTATTTTCAGGTCATATTACCATTTTTTCTATAACTTTTTTTCTAGAACGATTCAGATGGTGAAATTGCTCTGGTTTTGAGAAGACATATAAAGGTACCTATGGTAAATGTTTCAGCTCTTGGTTCACTATAATTATGGAGATACACTCTGTGGAAGATAGGGTTTTTGACCAGTCCTGAAGCTAGTCAATAAATAGGTGTTCCGGGTAAAACACTCATAACTTCTTCATCGAGAATCAAAATGACATGGGAAAAATTGAATTGGAAATAGTACGAACTTTGGTTTATTGTGTGAAAGTTTCAAAATTTGATGTTAAACATTGAGCACGGGGCATTCTGTACAAGTTTGGTCTCCTGATAAACTAGAATTGAACAAGGTTTACCATT
This sequence comes from Picea engelmannii, assembly GCA_009831015.1. Lineage (NCBI taxonomy): Eukaryota > Viridiplantae > Streptophyta > Pinopsida > Pinales > Pinaceae > Picea > Picea engelmannii. The sequence goes on from ML797761.1 coordinate 180,273, forward strand.
CTCTCTATAACTTATTTTTGGGGAGGATTCAAGGAGTGAAACTTGGAGAAGTTTCAGAGAATAAACTAAATAATATTATCTATAGGATTAGAGTATTCTATGAATTGAATAATTGTATAAATTTAAGAAGTCTCAGGAAGCATTATCAGGTTCTATAAGATGGTTGGTTGATGGCGATGATTTAATGTGAAGTTTTATTATCTCTCATATATTCTTGGGCGAAAGGAACAAGAAATGATTAAGAGTTAAAATATCTCTTGATATTAGAGGATTGTATCTTCCTCTTGGAGGTTTATCCCTCCCTTTACACTTGAAAGTTGTAGCTACCTTTGGAAGTCGTTACTTCCCTTGAACAACACTATTGATTATTTCTCATATATTGTGCATGGTGTATTGTGGTGTATTGTGTAACTCTTATACTATTGTTCATTGCTCATTGGATATAATTGAATGGTTTAAGTATAATTTGAAAAAGGTTTTAAATTGTACTTGATACTGATTCACCCCCCTCNATGGTGTATTGTGGTGTATTGTGTAACTCTTATACTATTGTTCATTGCTCATTGGATATAATTGAATGGTTTAAGTATAAGTTGAAAAAGGTTTTAAATTGTACTTGATACTGATTCACCCCCCTCTCAGTATCAACAAAAGAGAGTGGATAAATCCATTGTATAATTGGTAATATCAGGAGGCTATGCTCACACCGGAATTAATCAGAAGGTCACGTGAGTTTGGTTGAAGGGATATCCCCCCGATAACTTCTTAGCATTAGAGATATTTATGGGGATCTATTCGTATCTGGGGATCTTTCTAGTACCTTTACCTCCATGAGAGGTAGTACTTTCAAGGTTTTGGGCCTTGCTACCCTGTCCATATGGTGGACCTGACTTACGACTACTTTCTTTTGCATCAGTTATACATTGGTTGCTTAGTTTATTGACTTAGATGGCACATATGTTACTTGTAGGGGTTATTCTGTAGGTACCATGTGTCAGATAAGGGTCAGACAACATGAAACCTTTATGGAGGATTACCTCTCTGGGGGGATCTGACCAACTAGTTGTTAATCCCACGAGGGCCCTTATAACTAATTATGTTACCTTCGATATTTAGCAGGGAATATTAGGCCCCTCTTGGGTGATAAATACCTTCTTTAGGGTGGGAGGCCACTTTCAATCACTTTACCTCATTTGTGTGCATATTGGTCGTGTGATTTTTGATGTGCTCTTTGATTACTAGTTGGCCTTAGGAGTCTATACTAAGTTTTCATTGTCATGGATAGTGGAGTTCCTTTGGCTCCCTCATTTAATGCTATCCACCCCACGATGTTCACTCATTTCATGGGGATGAATCCTTCTGCTTTTCAAAATGGTATGTAGAACTATGACACTCAGTCCATGCCTTGGGTCTCTAGTCATTTTCATGTTGATATGTCGAATGTGACTTCAACTTTTTCATCCTCTCCATGGTCCACTTATATGAATCCTAGCACTGGATTCATGGTCACCATGGACCCACTGCCTACATATTCTTTTGATGTGAGTCATGTCCCCCAAACAACTTTTACTATGGGAGGCTGGAACCTCCCCTCTTACGGATCCAGTCCTAGCTATGCTCCTTCAGGAGATGATATTCAAATGGGTTCTTATTCTACTCATTACACCCCATCCATGTATCCTTCATCGACCATGTCAGTTTCCTCGAACACTTTTCCCATGGAGAGTCCACATACATCCCCGGGTCTTCCCTACAGGAAGAATCAATTTTACGGTTCGAGCTTCCCTCTTCACAGAACCCCTTCATAATGGGGCAACTTATATCCTCACTTGAGTAATCCTTATCATACTTCGGTCTCTTCGCATACTTCAGTGATGATGCCCATACAAGCCTCCTTGGATCAGTTAGGTGGAGGATACTACCTTTCTAGGAAAGGACAAGGGGTAAACCAGGACCCTTCCTGGCCTACAATGTTTCAAAGCCAATCTTTCCCTAGACCTTGGAATCAAATTCCATGGCCCACCGCTAGTCCAGTCACTACCATTCATATTGGAGCTCCATCATCAACCTCTTCCAGTCATGCTGGAGATGGGTTGACGACCTTTGAAATTCATTTTGATGACCCACACCCAACCATTGCTAGTCATGATGGGGGAATCACTTTAGTCACCGCGATTCATATCAATGTCACATCTCCAACCTCTGTACATCATGTAGGATATGACTCTCTCACCTCTACCAGTCACATTGAGAGCATGTCACCAACTATTGGGAATGACGTTGGGGGCATCGAGAAGTCTAGAAACTTCATACATAATCCTAAATTCCTTTGAAGGACTTGTGAAGGAGATAACCTTACTCATTTATGTCCAGCTACGGCTGGGATACCAGAAGAATGGTTCTCACCCAAGGGCCTTTTGGGTTTTGAAGTGTCTATGTTTTTCCCACACCCCGTTTCTCCTTTGATTGGCATGACATTAATTACGCTGCAATCCTCTCTGGACCATACCCCCATTATCGAGGGTGATGTATCCCCTATCCCTGTTATTCCACATCCTCTTCAACCTAGAATTGAAGAAGTGGTTGTACCAGTGCATTCTCTGGTCAATCCTACTCCCCTTGTGGAGGGCGATGCATCCTTCAACCATGTCATCAACATACCTGATAACACTCCTTCTGAACATGAGAGAGTTTTTCTCTCCTTGATTACTCTTCCTCCAAGTCCCGAGGAATTTCCTTTTGATCGGGATGGCCTTGTGGGGTATCCAGTGCCCCGGCCTATGTATTTTCCGGTAAGATACATCATCCGTTATATCATGGAGATGATAACCTATGCTAGCGCTTTATCCTCCTCAACTTGGAGAGATTTGGGTTTTCCCAAACTTATGTCGGCTATTCGTAAGATGTCGACATTCCTTAGAATTCCAACATGAGATCCTTGGCCTCCCCCATGACTTGCCACCTAGAAGCTCCCAAACAATTCCAAGTTAAGCTCTTTTCCGACACGTCTAAAAAGAAAAAAAAAATGCCCAGTGATTTTTCCTTTTCACACTCTTTAAATTGGACTTGAAAGGTTGTTAGTCTTAGTTAAGATCTTTTCCGACTCGTTTTGAAAAACCAAAAATATTTCTGAGTGAATTTGTCTCTTTCACACTCATAAATTGGATTTGAAATGACGTATATTTGGCACAAATTTATCCATTTTTCACATTAAGTAGACTAAATGTCATAAAAAATGACATTTTTTGGCGTTAAGTTGTGATTACATCTCATGCCCTTGCTTGTAGTATTGATCCTATAGTCGGTTCTCTCTTTGCGTTATAAACTGTTTTCCTCAACAGGTTTTGCATATTCAACCAAGCAGAGCCTCATTTATATCCTTCTCAATTTGACATCTATACCTAAGAGGGAACATTCCCCCGAGTGTCAGTGTTTCATGGAAACCTGCACAAGAGATCTAGCTAAAGCATACACAAACAAATCTTATCAAGAAAAGGGACAGAGATACACAATGAAGAATGAGAATAAATGTATATTATGATCTTATCAATGAGTGAGTGATATTCACTCATATAGGAAACGACATCCTATAATTAGGAATTCATACATAATAGTGATGGTCTAATATTAGAAATTATAAAATATAACTAGTCAGTTAACTCCCACTGAACTAGTGTTACTCCCACTGAACTAGTGTGCCAAAAATAGAAATTTCTCCAACACCCTCCCTGAACATCACTATGGAGTAAAAAATGAGTCCCAGCTACTAGGCAATTTTAGGTACTGATTTACAATGCAACTAATGAACACTGTATAAAAATGAGGAAAGAGGGAAAACCTCGTGGGAAACCCCCCCCCCCTCAAAAGATGATGTGTCAAAGAAGAAAATGGAAGTTGATAGGAAACTGTGTTCTTCACTGCAAGACGATCCCGAAAAGTCTGAAACTTCTTCTCACTGAAAGTCTTTGTGAAGATGTATAAATATTTATGGATCTGATGAAGTCATTTAGCAACCTATCAGGCCTTGTACCTCTTGATCCTTTGGAGCCATATGCACCTGAAAATATTCCTTTCTGGTGGAAGTGGAACCATATTCCAAGTCTGTTTATGTAGGAGTGAGTCATACTCCTTCTGCATGGTTTCTTTCCATAATGGATTTTCCACAATCCTATTATAGTTCTATGGATCAATAGATTGAACCATATAGAAATGCATGGGCATCGCAGGTTCTGAAGATGAAAATACATGAGAAGGCTCCTCAGGCTAAGATTGAGTCCTCCTTGAGTCCAATGAATTCCTTGCAAGGTTTCATGTTGCCTAAAGTGTGAACTGTGTCTTCTTGGGCATCTACTGAAGCTTCGGGGTTGGATTCTTATCTTTCTATACTACATGCTTATTTCCATGTACATAATCTGAGTGTATGGAATCATCTCTAATGTCTGAAACTCATGGAAGCACAATAGTATATGCATGTTTCACTAAAGGTTCATGCAAAGTGTTCTCCTTATGTGTATGTAGAATAGAGGAGTCATCGTCAGAAAACTTAGTGAATTTATACAACCTTGACTTGTGATCCACCTCACCAATTGCAATTATGGAATTGTCATGCATGTCAATTACTGAAACTGAATCTGATGTAAATTCAACCTTTTTACCTTTCCAAGTGATCTGATAAACTGAGAGAAGATTCATGGTAAGATTTGGAACATGTAAAACATTATCAAAGCTACCATTATGGAGTTCCACTCTCCCTTCTCCTACTACTTCTACTAGAGTATCATCCCCCATGAGAATAGGGGGTCTTGAGCATGGAATCAAAGAAGAGAAAAATTCCTCTTTTGCTTCCATATGATGGGATGCACCAGATTATATAATCCATGAATCAGATGAGGAATTAATTGCAATCAAATCATGATGATTACCTTTCGTAGGAGAATGATCTTCTTCCTTCTGCTTCTTGACCCCCTTTGGAATGAAGTTTCCAAGGTTGTTCTGTCGAAGTGTCTGTGCCATACAATCGATCTATTTCTTCATGCATGTGGATTCTTCATGATTCATTTTATTGTAGTAAGTGCACTTCTTTCCCTTCTTCTTCTTCTTGGAACCTGAAGAGTCTTTGGAACCTGAAGAATCATTAAAGGGTTTGGAATATCCCCCCTTCTCGTTCTATTTCTCCTTCCCGTTCTGTTTGAGTGATCTTTTTCCATCATGCATGGTGAGTGAATATGATTTGGGATCCTTGATTAGGTTCATTAAAATGATATTTGTCTTCTCTTGTGTAAGAGACTCAATGAACTGATCTAACGTAGGAATTTTCCAATTTGTTCCAAAAAGATAGTTGGTAGAATGGAAATTGGAGACATATACAATGTATTCTGGTCCTATCTTGGCCAAGATTGTTAGAATAAGTTGTTTCTCTTGTGTAGAATTTTCAATATCACATTCAACCAAGATTAATAGAAAACATTTAAATTTATTAAAAACATCTTGTATATTATCAAAACTTTTAGGGTCTAAGGTACACAACTCTACCTCAAGCATATGACCTTGCATCTCATCCTGCTTTCCAAAGAGTCCTTCCAAGGTGGTCCAGATATCATTTGGATTCTTGAATGTGGCAACTTGAAACAATATATCAGTGGATATTAAATCAAGAATTAATCCTGTGGCCTCATCCTTACGGTTCACCCATATGGTCTTCTCAAGTGCTGATGTAGGTTTTATTTCTATCGCCATCGTCAAATTATACAACCCTTTTCTTTTGAGTTGGAATGAAACATTCATATTCCATTCAAAATAGTTGTATGGTGTGATTATTATCACAAGACTTTATTTAATAATTTTCATCATCTTCATCCCTTCTATTAATTCTGAAAAGATCCTGAAACCCCAGATCGTGGATTCCGAGATATGACTGGTGGTGTTATGACAACTATAGATATGATGAAACAACTATATCTCTTAAAATATGATGTGGGTTTTGGATATTTTTGGTGAGCATGAGCATCCCTATGTTATAGGTCACTGGTAAACATTTCAACCCGACCCAGATCAAGGATTTCAAGATATCACAATCTTACTGTAAAAAACCAATTTTTGGAGGGTCGTTGAGTCGTCACATCCTTAGTGAACGACACAGTGCGACGATTGTGGAAAAATGAAAAAATGAATCGTTGCACGCCAGATGAATATCACAGTGAGATGAGGTCACACCTTGGCTATGTATTAGGCTGCGATGATGCCTAGAAAAAGAAAATTTATTAAGTCTGAGAGCAATCATTGCACCTTTTGACATGGATAGGCCACGACGATGGCGTAAGCTAGGTTTTCTCAAAGAATCTTTCACTCTGCTCTGGCTTGTCTGACTTGATCCAAGAAGCTCAGATATGATACCATGTCATTTTTTCATGGAAACCTGCACAGGAGATCTAGCTAAAGCATACACAAACAAAGCATATCAAGAAAATGGAGATAGATACACAATGAAGAATGAGAATCAATGTATATTATGATCTTATCAATGAGTGAGTGATATTCACTCATATAGGAAATGACATCCTATAATTAGGAATGCATGCATAATAGTTATGGTATAATATTAGAAAGTCTAAAATAGAACTAGTCAGTTAACTCCCACTGAACTAATGTTACTCCCATTGAACTAGTGTGCCGAAAATAGAAATTTATCCAACACCGAGTGTCCATCTCCCGCATGCATATCCTTGCATTGAGCATAGGTATGTTCCACTGATGGAACTATTTTTTCTTACTCGGGACACTCATTTCCTCCTCTGTATCATGCATTCATTTGTCTATGAAAAAACAAAAAAAGACGAGCAAGAAGGGAGTATTATCTTATATTAGCAGTAATCGTGTCGCCTTTGAACAAAGCACAAAGTTATCGAGTCCATTTTTCATCATAATTTTTGAATTATCATGGCCTTGGGATGCTGATCTCATTACAGAGTCTTATCTATCAATTGGTTACTCTTCTAGTACCTATAGAGAATTTCATTGATGCCTCCTACATCTCATGGTTTCATCATTGAGTCTATGTAATGTTCCCAATTTTCCCCTTAAGAGGCATTTAGTCTTATTGTATGAAAGTGACCTTATAAAGGCACTTAAATAAAAATAAAGTGAAATTAGTCACTTAATAAAATAAAGAGGGGAAAAGTAGTTACACTAAAGAGACCCAACGAAGGGTTATAAGAGGAGGAGAGGAGAGCCTTTTGGGATCTATCATTCAGTTTATGAAAATATTGTATTGGGCTCTTGTGAGCATGAGGGTTTCAAAACCCTAGTTTACTCGGTTTCGCCAGTGAAACCATTTGGCCTAGCTGATATTGGAGAAGATCCTATAGATATCTCATTTGTACTTCACCATTTATGGATTCATTGAAGAAATTTGATGGTTATTCCTATGTTTATCGATTTTGCTGCTAAATTTCTGTTTAATTGAATTCGGGATATTTCAGTGGTATCAAAGCATGATCTTGTCCAGCTGTGGGCAACATTGTTGAATAATCGTTTTGAGAATTTGTTTTGGAGAAGCTCGCGAGCTTGAGGTGAGGGTTTCGAAGCCCTTGGGAAGAATATCGGTTTCGAGGTTGAAACAATACCTCCTAGCTGAATATCGGGGAAGCCATCCAGGCTTTTCATTTGCAGGTAATTGGCGTTGAGATTCAAAGGGATTCATCTGAGAAAGATTTCATTATCAGTTGGGGAGAAGAGGAGAAGTTTTATGTGGCACGTGTGGACAGATTGGGTATTCCCTTGGTGCTGGGCGCATTCTCCCATTTGTGGCTGAGTATTTTCCCATCGTAGCTGGGTTACTTACCTCCCAAATCGTGGTTCTTGTTGGCTGGAGCATGAACCTTCTATTGTGATCCCTGAGGGTCAAATTTTTCCTTGGTGTTGCGTGTGCTTGTGGGTTGTAGCCGCATTTCCTTTGGTTTTGCAGTTTGGTGGTCGAATTCTTTGAGGTCGAGCTCCTTCCTAGTGGCTATGATTATTGCTGGCAGAAGGCGTAATACAGAAGATGTGAAGGTTACCTACGAAGGTTGAACTTACACCCATTCGTGGCTGAGTTTCATGGGAGATATTGCAATAGAGGGGGCGCAGAACAGAGGCAAGGGATACTTGTTGCAGCTACCAGTTGGGTCGATCCTTGACAGGGGCTCCGCCAGGATATTCGTGGGTCATTTCTTCCTCGTCTAGGGTCAATCCTAGTCCTGTAGCGGCCAAGGTAAAGCGTGGAGACTCCTGTAATAGTGTTGAATCATTGTGGCTGCATGAGGGCTGTTTGAGGCCGAGTGGGACATTGCTGGGTGAAATTCTAAGGAGTAGAACAACCTATAGTCTTGTTGGGCGTTGGTAACATCTACTCCATTGAAGAGAAACCCTGCAAGCTAAATCAAGGATCAAATCACAATCGCTGTCATCTACAGGAGGTTTATACAGTGACAGAACAACCATAATCTGCTGCCAGGTTCCTTAATTGTATTTGTTTACTTTGTTGTTCACAAATTTTTCCCCTTGTAATTGCTAAGTGTGCCAATTTTATGGTTATAAGTGATGTCCATACTCATGAATAAATAATAGAATAGCTATTGTGTAGTGAATTTGCTCGTCTAAATATGAATGTCTTCCATTATTATTTTATGGGTTTTGTACAACGTTAAAATACGACCATTGGCACTTCATTGGGGAGTCATAAGGGTTTAGAAAACCATGAAACAACCAGCGAAAACA
>ML797761.1:190881-217503 GCA_009831015.1 Picea engelmannii
AAGAGGAGGAGAGGAGAGCCTTTTGGGATCTATCATTCAGTTTATGAAAATATTGTATTGGGCTCTTATGAGCATGAGGGTTTCAAAACCCTAGTTTACTCGGTTTCGCCAGTGAAACCATCTGGCCTAGATGATATTGGAGAAGATCCTACAGATCTCTCATTTGTACTTCACCGTTTATGGATTCAATGAAGAAATTTGATGGTTATTCCTATGTTTATCGATTTTGCTGCTAAATTTCTGTTTAATTGAATTCGGGATATTTTAGTCTATGCTACCAGAGTCTTCCATATGTCTCATGCTATTGTTCAAAGGAAGTCTATCAACCTGTGTCGAAAATTCCTCGGATCTCTTGACTTTGCATATTGGACATACCCTCATTTTGTCTCAGAGTCACATGATACTGCAGTCCTATCATTGACCTTGCTCCTACTTTCATCATTGGTAGGTAACCTTGAACCCAATAGTCAATATTTCATCATTGGTTGTTGACTGGGTGGTTTCCCTTGTGTTCGACGACAAGAAATCTATTCACACATTGGGATTCATGCAGTGTCTTGGATTCCATTAGACTTATTGGTGGTTTCCTCTCCTTTTCCATCATTTTTCCTCATTGGCTTCTATTCATAGGGTCTTTTTCGTGTACCTCTTTCACTTGGCACACGCGAAAGATGCACAGGGTCATTGGTTCATGAACATGTTCTTCGTCTGATTTCCTCCAAAACATGAATCTTTTTCATTGTACCTCATCCTGACTGATGAGAGATTCCTTAATGATATCCTTTCAGTGAGTCTCCTTCCATCGACTTCAGCTCATCTATTATGGAAACAGGATCTAGAGTCTTATGATTACCTTGAGGCTTGCAGTCATTAGTGATAGTTTCTCTCACCATCGACATTTGGGAATACATCAATTTCTTCTGGCCGATGGATTATTCAGGTGTTCAACAACGACTCCTTTATTCACACTTGTAAGAATGTACTTGGTTCCTTGATACCTACTTTCATTATCGGTAGTTTGTCTCGTATTTGTTAATGGTATACCTCAATGACCGGTAATCAAATGATGTCTCATTGTGTTCGACCTCAACTCGTTTATTCACATGATGTAGACTTGCACCCTTGGTGGATTGTGTAGAAAACTTGAAGACATCAGTATGTGGCCACAACTTTCCTAAGYTGTTTCTTCCTTTTCATTGGAACAATACCTATATGACTTTAGTGATCACGTGAGATCAGATTATACTCCATTATATACATATATATTCAGATTGGTTTTGAGACTGGTTCTAATGGGCCTTGTTCATGGCTMTCATAGCCTTTAGCATGTAACCACATTTGTATTTTCCTATTCATGGCCATGGAAAGTTGTTTGGTATATATTCACATGGATTTGCAGTGTAATTCAAACTGGAAACCATGTATGCAAAGTCAGTTCATAATGTAATGAGCAACTAGTTCTTCTAGCCGGTTCCCCATCACTCTACTTCTGGGTTGTTTATAATGTTTTTCATCCATCGTAAATACTCCTTTGACCTCACACATTAGGGGGGCATCTGTTATAACAAGATTTGACTCAACCTATGAAATCTTTCACATAAGTACTTTTTCCATTTCCCCATGCAGACTTATCATCCTTATTTGTAAATCCCAGATCTAAAAATACATATTTTTCCACATGTATGCATATTTCCTACTATAAAGCATGCATATACATAGGCTGCACCACTACAACCCGCGTACATCAGGATTTGTGCCAAAAAATGAAAATTAATGTCAAGTTTCCATTTCACGACAACAGATCTATGATCCTTGGCTTTCCATATAATGGAAACGTTCTGAATCGACCCTTCAGTTCCATTTGAAGGATATAAATGGGCCAATTCCGAGCTATGGAAAGGAGGATAAAGAATTCAAATTTGAGAGAAATGTTACTCTAGATAAATTATTTACTTCGTATTGAGTCTGCATCCCTTTTTCCTTTAAGTATGAACATAGTGTTCAACCCCAAAGCTCTTCCCTTATTGACAAAGAACCTCATTGTTTCTCTTTTATGAGCTTGCCTTTGGTGGAGTATTGAAGTGGTGGAGGCACAGCTGGAAGGAACTTAGTTTCTTGGTTTCGAACTGTGCCGACACGAATGTTTGTAACATTTTCACTTCTGACGATCATATATTAATAGAAATACTCTTTTCCCATCCAATTGATATCTTGCAAATATTTCAATTATTATTCCATGGGCGTATTTGTCATGTTTATTAATGGATTATGCAATCGAATGTTCTAACATCATTTATTATCACCATATGCTTTATTTTCTTGGTTGTTGAGAACTAGTTGCAGGTATATCGCTTTGGGTCAAAGTGCTCAACGATGGACTTCATTGAACATCTGGACGAGGTAGGCATTTTATCTTGTCTTTCTAGCATATTTGTTTACATATCATACTTGAGAATAGAGTTGATTTTTGCAGTCATTTCCATATGTTGTGGTTTACCCTAACCATAGAGAGATTTTCCTCGTAACATGTTCCTTCCAAAACTAGCGCACGTTGTGAGAAAACTTACAAACTAAGTGAGCACTCAATCTCATGAACAAAATATCAACAGTTGGTTATTATGGAATGAAATCCAAAGATTACGAGTACCCAAGCATGGATTCTACTCCCCATTATGATAATGTTATTCTCCTCCCCTTCTTTCTTCTATGGATGTATATATACATAGAATATCAATGGATTGGATCAAAACTAATTCCCTTAAATCAAAACTATCAACAAATAAATCGCTTACAATATATTGTTTATCTCATTTTGGTGGATCTTGGTTGCAGATCCATCTCAAGATCTGATTACAAATCATTTTTAATAACATGAAAGATTTGAGAATATCTTGATTTGATCTCCTTTCTATCTAGGCGCATCCATTTGGATGGAACATTGGAGAATATGATCAAAATAATAAATATAGGAAAACCCACTTTAGAGAAACAATTGTCTCTCCCAAACCATGCACTTTCTGTTGGTTGTGGAGCCTGATTGTATTTCTGATTCAGGGGTCTTGTTTCAATCGCATTTGAACCCCATTACTCGACAAGGGGGTGTGGGGGGGATTTCAACCCCACGTCTCTCTCCAAGGGGGGCGAAGAGAAATTTTGGAGCCCACCCATGGAGGGGTTTCGAGGGTATTTCCCCCGAAGAGATTTGTTTTGGGAAAAAATTATTGTAAAATATTATAATTTTGTAGTCATCCTGGACCATTCATTATAAGGTCGCAGATCTGACAATAAAAATTATGTTAAGTTTTTTTTCCCTAGAAGGAAACCCTCTTTTATGAGGGAATTGTATTGCGGCTCTATATGTGAGAGAATATTGTATTATGAGAGAGGATATTGTGAGATAAATAAGAGGAAGTTACAATGGGTATGTTGTAGGTTGTATCCCTTCATTTGATGGATAATAATAAAGGAAGGACCTGGAAATATCTCTAGTGGACGTATCCCACACTGGGTGAACAGTGTATATCTATGTCTAATTTGTATTGTGTATCTTCTGTGTTTTATTTCCACATTTATTTTATTTTATTTCTATGTGATCATGCTTTCTAAAAACTAGCATTAGAGTGAAAGGTAACTTGTAGGAAAAGAGGGTTCCTGGTTCGAGTGGGAGCAATGGTAGAAGATGGAAAGTTTAAGATCGATAAATTTAATGTCCAAAACTAGTAGTTATAGAATATGCAATTGGAATATTTTCTATGTCATAAGGATGTTTTCCTACCATTGGGCGGGAAAGAAAAGTAGTTGGAAAGTATGAAGGATGAAGAATGGGATTTTCTTGACATAAACGCATTGGAAACAATATGGTTGTGCCTGGAAGCATCAATGGATTTCAATATTTAAGAAGAAGGAACAATGGAGGATCTGATGAAGGCATTGGATAAATTATATGAAAAACCCTCAGCTTCCAACAAGGTATTTCTAATGAAGCGATTATTTAATATGAATATGTCAGAAGGTGGGTTCGTTGCCGACCATTTAAATGAATTTAATATGGTTACTAATAAAATTAGTTCTACAAAAGTAGACTTTGATGATGAGGTTAGGGCTCTTCTAATATTGTGCTCATTTCCAAAACTATGGAATGACTTGGTCATGGCTATAAGTAACTCCCTCTTTGGTTCAAACACTCTGAAATTTTATGATGTTGATGGTGTTATACTTAGCTAGGAAATGAAATAGAAAATCATAGGTGAGACATCAGGTAATGTAATGACCATGGATAACAAGGGAAGGGAAAAGCATAGAGGAAAGAACTTATGGAACCGTGGGAATTCTAGGAAGGGAAGATCCAAATCTAGACTAGGAAATATAGAGTGATGGAATTGTGGGAAGAAAGGACATCTGAAGAAATACTGTAGAGCTCTAAAGAAACAAAGAGATGGACAACATGGGAAAAAATAGGAAGCAAATGTAACAGGTGATGAGTTACAATATGCTTTGATACATTCTTTAGATAATACTACTGAATCCCATAGGAAATATTTCTCTAGATTCAGGGGCTTCATTTCATGCCACGCCCTATATGAAATATTTCCAATATTATGTTCAATGTGTTTTTGGACAGGTTTATTTGGGTGATGATGAACCATGTCAAATTGTTGGAATGGGTAAGGTACAAATAAATCAAAAGAATGGAAGATAATTATTATTGAAAGAGGTGAGACATATACGATATATGAGAAGAGATCTAATTTTAATAGGAAAATTGGCAAGTGAAGGTTGTGTATCTACATTTACAAATAAGGTGTGGAGGGTCACTAAAGGATCATTGGTAATGGAAAAAAGAGAGAAGGTAGGTACATTGTATTTATGCACTGGTAATGTTGACTCTTCAATCTTTTTATCTTCTAAAGGAGGGGATACAACACTGTGGAATCATAGGCCTGGACACACGAGTGAGAAGGGGATGCACATATTTCACAAAAGGAATTTTTTGCCAGATTTTAAACAAGTTGATTTGGATTTCTATGAACATTGTGTTCAAGAAAAAACATAAGAGAGTCAAATTTATCAGGGTTGAAAAGGAAAAGAAGAGTGAAAAGTTATAGCTTGTGCATACAAATGTATGGGGACCAAATCAGGTACCATATCTTAGTGTCTCTCATTATTATGTTACTTTTATTGATGATGCAACTAGAAAAACATGGGTTTATTGCATTCGAAAAAAATATGATGTTTTTGACACTTTTAAGAAATGGAAATCTTTGGTTGAGAATGAGATAGGAAAAAGGTTGAAGTGTCTTAGATCAGACAATGGAGATCAATACTGCAGTAACGATTTTGATGATTACTATTCATACAATGGGATTTGTAGAGAGAAGATAGTTCTAGGAACACCACCAGAAAATGGTGTGTTAGAAAGGACAAACATGAAAATCATGGAATGTACAAGGAGTATGAGATTGCATGTTGGGTGTCCCTTATAGTTCTCAATAAATTTTTTATATATTTTTGTTTAATTAATAAATAGAGGGCCTTCAATCTCCTTGGATGGTGGAATTCCAGAGGACGCATGGACAGGTAAAAAGGTAAACTACTAATTTCTGAAGACTTTCGGTTGTGAAGCATTTGTCTATATTGATCCAAGAGGATTTGGACCATTCAAAGAAGGTATGGGAAGATCCAGAATGCTCATTGAGATCTAGGAGGATCCATAAAAGATCAAAATTTAACCATTTTAAATTCTCTTGAAAACTCCATCAATGCGTATATCTCAATGATAACTTTCCAACTCTGCAAATATCACCTCAAATGAAGTTCATATGAAAAAGATATGGTTGGTCAAAGTTTGGTTAATAGGAAAAAAGTCAAAGGGAAAATTCAAGGGTGACACATGTCACCACTGCAAGGGTGACAAATGGAACATGATCGTACAAGATGTATAGTTGATGTGGAACATGATTGTACATCGCGTATAGGTGGTGTGGCATGATAGATTGGCGGATGACTGGGAAGATCGTACGATCCAGGTGAACTAATTTGTCGACATATGGCACAAGAGAGCTAGTGAGAGGACACCATGTGGAAAAACCCCATTGACCAATTATGGTTATTGTTTACCAAAAGTATTGGATTTGATAGGGGTTGAACCTATGACCTCCCAAAGCCTTAACAAACCTTCGTTACCAGTACGCCACACAGTTGGTTCTTAACCAAATATGGAAGATAATTTATTTAACCTTTGTTAAAGGTTTAGCAGGAGGAAAAAAGGGTCAATGGATTATCCATCGACCCTTGGTTTCATTTAAATGCGATATAACCATGCAAAATATCCATGGGGGCGATAACGACTTATACCACTGAAAACTTTATAGCCTTAACAAACCTTCGTTACCAGTACGCCACACAGTTGGTTCTTAACCAAATATGGAAGATAATTTATTTAACCTTTGTTAAAGGTTTAACAGGAGGAAAAAAGGGTCAATGGATTATCCATCGACCCTTGGTTTCATTTAAATGCGATATAACCATGCAAAAAATCCATGGGGGGGATAACGACTTATACCACTGAAAACTTTATATATAGTATATAGTTATAAACTATATAAAAATGAAACAAACCAACACATGGATTATGGAGGATCAAACCCATAACATTAGGGTTATATTCCATAGGCCTAACCAATGTGCTAATGGAATTCCTTTGTTATGGGATTCCCCAATGATTTAATAAATCATTTGCCTATGAATTCAGATGGGGAGTTAAGCCTGTGCCCTATATATATTGGGCATGATTCCCATTTTTTCACACAGACAGAGGAGGCATAGATCCCAAGATGGTACAAATCCTGAGGAGGAGGTACTGTACAAATGTCTCGATTTGTGTGTTAAGAAAATTCCAAGTATGGTGTGTCTCGATATGCATGTCATGAGGTATATATATTGCACCTAGGCAACGTTATACTCATTTTTCACGATTTTTCACGAGTGTTTTATGATCATAGGTCATTTGTAAAAGTCTTAGTCTATATTTCCATTAACGAGTGCCATAGTGCATCGTTTGGCATGTAAAAAGGGTTTAATTAAGATAGTTGGTAATTTGGTCGAATTTGTACTCAACCTTCTCATCATTTTGCAAGGATTCTAATGGTGAACTCATTTTATTTTTTGGAGTAGTGGAATTAAGGAGAGTCCATTAAATTGGCTTTTTGTAAGCCCATGTTGTAATGTGATTTGGTATTTTGAGATGATGAAGGATATTCATACTATATAAAGGGACTTTGAATATGAATTAATATGTCATTCATATATGTAAATTGAGTTTTTGTATTTTATGTTGTGTCATCTCAATAATCCGCAAATTAATCATCAATTTTATGAGTTTTTGGATAAGGGGCAAAACATCATTTTGTGCAAATCACATCAATATGATCAAGAATTAATTATGAATCAATTTATATGATAAATGTATATATTTTAAAAGAATAAATGGTATCTAAGGATTTTCGGATCACATATTGATAAAGAAAATAGAACAAAGCTTGAGGAAAAATACAAGAAGTGTATCTTTATTGGATACAATGTTATTGATTTTGGTTATCGCTTATGGGATTATGAAAATCATATAATTATTAGGAGTAGAGATGTGGTATTCAATAAAAATGTCATGTACAAAGATCAGTTATAGGGAAATAAACAGGAAAAGGAAAACGCATAATACACAGTGCTTGATGAAATCAAAGAAAATGAAATTTAAAAGGTACCAGAAAATCAAAATGTACAACAACAGGAGAAAAAGGAACCTCAAACTCTTGAAAGTGTTTTTAGAAGATATACCAGGTTAAGTAGACCCCCTAAGTGATACTCTCCTTCATTGTACTATTTATTTTTGACTGGCTCTGGTGAACTAGAAAGCCGTGAAGAGGAAATGTAGGTAGATACTAAAAAGAAGTGGGAGCAAGGCATGAAATAGGAAATGGATTCCTTGGTAAATAACCAGATTTGAGACTTGGTTCAATTTCCTGCAGGAAAATTAACATTGCAAAATAAATGGGTTTATAGGTCGAAGGAAGAATATTGAGGTTCAAACATTGTTCTACAAGGATATGTTGTGACAAGGTTTATGAAAAATACATATAAAGAAGAAGAGGCACTTATACTCATGCATTATGTTTTGGAGGTTCAAACATTGTTCTACAGAGATATTTTGATTCAGATATGGCATGTGATAAATATAGTAGGACAAGCACCACAAGGTATGTTTTTACTGTAGGTGGAACAACAATAAGTTGGATTTTGAAACTGCAAAAGGTTGTTTCACTTTCAACATTAGAAGCAAAGTATGTTGTTGTTATAGAGGCTAGTAAAGAGATGATTTGGTTACAGAGGTTTACAGAGGAATTGGGAAAGAAGAAGAAGAATAGTAGGTTCTATTGTGACATCCAAAGTTCCATTCATCTTACAAATAACTCAACCTTCCATTCTAAGACTAAGAATATATAAATCAAGTACCATTTCCTATGATTCATTTTGGAAGATGGAAAATTGAAGTTGGAAAAGATACATACTAGCCAAAACCCTACAAACATGTTAACTAAGTTCATGCTCAGTTTTTGTTGGCCTTCAAGCATGAAGGTGGAGATGAGAAATTTTCCAGGTCCAAGGTGGATCATAGTCCAATAGGTACAACACCAAATAAGTTGTCATGATTAGTCTCCAAGGGGGATATTGTTGGTCGTGGAGCTTGATTATCTTCTTGATTCAGAGGTCTTGTTTCAGTTTTGTTTGGACCCCATTACCTAAAAGGGGGGTGTGGGGATTATTTCCCCCCCACATCTCTCACCAAGGGGGTCCAGGGGAGGGGTTTGGTGAGAAATGTTGGAGCCCACCCTTGGTGGGGATTCGGAGGAAGTACCCCCGAAGAGAATTGTTTTGACAAAATTTCCTTGTAAAATATTGTAATTCCTTAGTCAATATGGATCATTCATTATAAGGTCGCATATATGATGGTAGAAGTTATGTTAGGGTTCTTTTACCTAGAAGGCAACCCTCTTTTATGAGAGAATTGTATTGCGGTTGTGTATGTGAGTGAATATTGTATTCTGAGAGAGGAGACTGTGAGAAAAATAATAGGAAGTTAGAACGAGTATGATGTAGGTTGTATCCCTTCATTTGCTGGATAATAATAAAATTAAGAACCTAATAATTTCTTTGGTGGATGTAGCCCACATTGGGTGAACCACATATATATGTGTCTCTATTGTATTGTGTATCTTCTATGTTTTATTTACGCATTTTTTTATTTTATTTTATCTCTTCGTGATCCTATTTTTATAACACTTTCTCAGAAAAATGCTCGCATATTACTCAAATTAGGATGTTCTACACAAAATCCATGTTTTAGATTTTCTAGATTCTCCTTCATCAACTCAAAAATCACATGGGAATATCACTGCTACTAATCTGGCACATATTTGACTAAGCAAATTTGACCATGGTTTGGAGGTTGCCACATTGGATATGTGTGCGATATGATGAGAACCACACCATGTCGAGGGTCTTGGTGAAAAACCCCAAGTTCTAGAATCTTCCTTGGAGATGTATGGATATGCCAATCATGGAGGTTGGTATCGGAAGTGAACTAATAGTATTGTAAGGGAACCAAGAACATTTTTCATTAGCAATATTAGTCTAAGCCCTTTTCTAACTTACTAAAAACAAAGGAAATTGTAAATATTAAAAACATCAAGCTTGTTGGGAACATTAGATTCTTAAGTGTGGGTAGATATGATAACTTGCATAGTAATTGGGTGTAGGGATAAGGTAAAATTATCAAGGAGAACAACTAATGATGGAAAAGATGCCAAATTAGCAAGACAATAACCCTTGCACTAATGTGAAATGGTTTCCATATTCTTGTCCTTTCCCCCTTTCCACTTCTTGTTCCCCTCGTTGGAAGCTTCCCGGTGCTCTTTTGTCTTGGGACCACTTGGTTGTCGTTTCTTGTGGCCTATGTTTTCCAGATACTGTACCTATACACATTCCTCATCCACTGGCCTTGGCTTGAAAAGCATCACTTTATTTCACAGATGGCTATGTAGAACCCCCAGATACTTGAGAAGTACATCTAGTCTCTTGGGAGAGATACCCAACATGATCACCATCTTTATAAACTCGGTGGTGTACTCATGTACACTTTTCCCTTTCTTCTTCCTGAAGTAGTGCCATTAGATGCATTATTCCTCTACATACCTGGTAGGGTAGAATTGGGACTTGATGAGGGTTTTGAAGTACTCCCACCTATTTATTGGTAGATCACCCTCCAACCTAAGTGTTTCCATATGGATTTCCCACTAGGTTAAAGCATGGCTCTCTAACTTTAGTTTGGAAAATGATATGTTTTGTTCTTCATCTATATGATGAATGTTGAAATAAAATTATAGTTGTTGCAACCAATGATTCAATTTTAATGTGTTGATCTCACCTTTGTATGGATTTATATCCACTATCACTTCCATATTGGATAGGGTCTGTGAACGGTTTATGGCACTAGAACTCGACTGTTCCTTGGGTTCTTTTCGTGACTCCTTTTCTAGGTCTTTGTTTTCTCTTGATTTATCGCCTGATCTCATCTCTGAGTTCAAGCCTCCAAATTCTCAGAACAATTTGAGCTTGCTTGTGAGAGATGCCATGAGCAGGGAAATATTGCGAGATATGCCAACAAATTTCTCTTTCATCCTCGCAAACGTCTCCTCTACTAGATCTTGAGGGTTGTAATGAAAAACCTCATCGACCATGGCTAAGGTTTTGCGGATTTCTTCTTAAACCAATTTCTGGATCCCTGCAACTTTCCACAAATTCCCTAAGAAAACATGGTCTAATACCAATATGATATGTAAACTATCATGGATATTCCATTGGACATTTCATCACAACCAATCTAATAAAATACTGAAATATTTACTATCAAGGTTAACTTCCTTTAGATATCAGACTCTTTGATTACTAGTTTTCTGCATAAAATGTATGAAATAGTTCAAATATGAAAAATAGAGAACATAAATAAATACACATACACCATCCAAAAATAAACACAGGATATAACCTGGGAAACCCAATACGAGAGAAAAACCAGCTAGAAGGTGAGGTTGCTCTGGTATGTTTTCTTCAAATGAAAGTACAAAAAAGAGGCACTCTCTATGGAATTTCCTTTAATAGTGTGGCATGTATTAATGCTACAAAATCTCTCCTCCTCCACTATTCTCACAAAACACCACTCTCAATTGTTATGCTCAACTATGGAACAAGATACAATGCAAAATAATGGAACCCTGTCTCCTCCTAGTGCGTTATAGACTTAATTTCCACCCTATAGTGACAAGAGGAACATAGCAAAAGATGACATATGAAACACACTCCTCTACTCAATAATTCAATAAGTTTTGAGGTAGGTCACTTGTCATCTATATGACAAAATGTGGCAGGTTGCTAGTCATCTATATGACAACATGCAACCATGTTGCTAGTTTTACAATGTGCAACTAGCGACCTCCCTTCTAACCTTCTAGACTCATAGAGTTTCAAAGAAGTAAGTGGTGAATGAGTCGGTTCTTTGTGGCATGATATTTTTTATTCACAACATTTGAGTCTCCACTGGTTTCTAGAAGATCTCCCAAATATCTTCCAAGAATCTATATAAGTAAGGGCAATCTCGAGCATGAGGAAGAATCATTCACAGAGTTATGCTACCAAAATATAGAGGTGATTCTCCAAAATACATCAATTGCAGTTAGGTTTCCTAGATTGGTTGAAAAGATGAGGAGGATCAAGGAAAAAAGGGAAAGGAGGAGTGAATCTAAACCTAGAGGTAAAGTGCATCGATGTACTTATTTAATTTTAATCAATAGATAATTGGTTTTCCCCTATTAATGTTTTTATTTCATTAACATTTTTTTTTTATCTTATTTACTCCTTCATAGATCGGATTAGATCCGAGCTAGATCTAGGATTCTAATCCTAGGAAGAGAAGTAGGAAGGCATTGTTTGTCACTTGTGTGTAGGTAGTAGGTTGAAGGAGTTGGAGTAGGATCTTCACGGCTACACCATGTTGAACAAATTGCTGTCATTGATGTCAAAGGAATTATATAATGTAATTATTCAAATATAAGTATCTCATGAAAAATGTGACTTTACGTAAAAAAAAGTGAATTCAAAATGAAGTTACATGAAAAAGGTGAATTTATATAAAAATGTGAATTCAAAATGAAGTTACATAAAAAAAAAGTGACTTTATATAAAAAGATGAATTCAAAGTAAAAAATGAAGTTACCTGAAAAAATGAGTATTAAAAGATAAAAAAGGTGAATTTACAAGAAGTCAAAAGGTAAAATGGTATTTTCCCATGGTATTTTGAAAAGTCTATCAAAAAGGGGGAATTAATTATTTAATTAATGGATGTTGTGTCTTTTTGAATAAACATGACTCTTCATGTAGGGTTATGATAAAGTATAAAAGGAGAAGAGTAATGTGAGAAAAATTGTGGGTGAAAATGTAATATTCTTACAAATAACATTTGAAGAAGTGAGAGGAGGGACGATTGAATATCATTTGAGGAGTGACGATTGAATATCATTCAAGTAGTGACAATTAAATATCAACGAAGATTAGATCTGGTGTCCTAGCAAGTAGATCTAGCATTGTAGCAAGTATATTCAGTGTTCTAGCAAGCATAAATTGTAAAGACAGATATAAGGTAGAAGTAGAAGAAGAAAGAAGAAGTATGAATATCTGGTGAAGGTAGATCTAAGGCAGAAGTAGTAGAAGAAGAAATAATATATGGTGAAGGAATAGCTAAGGAAGAAGCAACGAACATACCTGATGAAGACATAAGTAACAAGAAGACTTGTGAAGGAAATGTAGATGTTCAACCCCTAAAGAAGAATTTACATGCTTGAAAGTAGGTTGGTGCCTACCAACATCAAGCGGTGGGGATTGGTGTCTCTAGTAGGTTGGTTTATACAAAAATTTAACAATGGGGATTGGTTTCTCCAATAGGTTGGTGCCTAAGAACATCAAATAGATAGATTGGTGTCTCTTTCTAAGTTGATGCTTAGCGACGAGGATTGGTGTCTCCAATAGATTGGTGTCTATGAAGATCTATAAGAGTAGGTTGGTTCCTACCATGATTTTTACCAGTGGGGATTGGCATATATATTAGGTTGGTGCCTACAAAAATTTGTAACAGTGGGTTGGTTCCTACAAATTGTAAAGAGAATTTTTTGTGGTTTTCTCCCGAAAGGGTTTCCACATAAAATCTTGTATCTTCTAGTTGTTAGATTTTATGTGATTGATTCATTATGGTTAATGATTGTTAAAAGGAAAAAATATATCCTTATACTGATTCACCCCCCTCTTATCATAGGTGTGTTCTCAACACACCATCCAAGAACACACGAGAATGACCTTCAGGAAAATGTGTGTCATTCTAGCATTTCTTGGTTTAATTGTGAATCTGTTTGCTTGTGTCTAGGAAAGCCAAAGAAATCTAGGAAACTATCTATCTATGATTAGTAGGAAGACTTTAGAGAGACATTAATATCTAATTGGTGAGATTTATTCACAAGAGAACTGGAAACTCCATTCGAAAATGATATTTGATTTTTATCTAGTTTATATCCCCTTGTTTGTTCACCTTTGTTCTATGTTTCCGATTTATTCATTCCCTTCCCTAGCATTACCCTAGAGAGTAGATCTCTCATATCTAGAAGATCCGAGTCATATCTTTTTATTTTTCAAAAAAAAATTAGAGTGTCACTTGTCTTTTTTTGGAGACATAGTGACATGTCGCTTGTTGTAATATAGGTGACTAGCGTCCTCCTCCATATGGTCTCTTTTTGCAGGCTAGACAACTAGCAGCCTCCCCTTTGGGACAAAAAATGGAAAATTTTGTTAATGAAATCTAGATGCATATGATCTAAGGAGTTTGTAAATGGTCAATTTACATAGACCCTCTCCATGTTTGAGCCCTTTGGGTCACATCAGATCCTAGGTTTGGATTTGAGGTATGCTTGGATAGATTGTTTGCATATTTTTGTTGTTTACTGATCCATTGAGATGGGATGTGCGCCCAACATATCTATTTATATTTGGTAGTGTTTCATATCTAGTTACATTTGGTTGAGCTCTTCTTTTGTAAATTGTTTTCCCATTACTAGATCCATTTTCCTTTTGACTTTTGGGTTGTGAGTCTAGTAGAGACATTGGAGTGTGTTTTCTTACATCACTACAAATTTAATTTCCTACAACCCTGGCTTGTTGATTTGTTGTTTTTTAATTTGTAGATTGCTATTATTGATTAGATTAACTAACTTTTTGCATTATAATTGAAAAAACAACACAAATGAAAATTTGCATGCATATAGATTTTGAGCATTAGGATCAAAGTGAATTGTAGTGTTTGGTTAAATATCATTTCGGTTTTGGATTCTCTTGCATGGTTTCTTGGTGATTATGAGGTTGCATTGTCAAATTTTCAAAGAAAAAGGTCTCTTTCCCTCCCATAGCTAGAATTCATTGAATTCAACAATTTGTTTTGGAATTTTTTCATTGCTTTGGTTGGTTCAAGAGTCACAACATCACTAAATTTTCATTCATTTTCCCTTGACTTAAACAACAACCATAAGAAAAAAATTCATAACTTAAAATCAACTAGAAAATTTTCTTTTCTAGAAAACCAACAATAGATAGGTTTAGGGCCTTGGAATAGGATTGGAGAGTGAACTCTCTAAGGCCATGTTGAGCTATTTATATGCTAATGAATTTGACATAAATTACCAACCCAAGGAGTTCGTAATCTTACGAGGTGAAAGAACAATATATGAAGGATGAAAGCAAGATAGCCTAATCTAATGATTGAAAAAGAAACACACGACTGAAGTTGAATTGCATGAAATAAAAGAAAGCATGAAATTGCATAATTACACCTGATTAAGAAAGCATGAGATTGAATTTCATGACATAAATGAAAGCATGAAATTGCATAAATTAAACCTGATTAAAAAAGCATGAAATCAAATTGCATAACATAAATGAAAGCATGAAATTGCATAAATTAAACCTGATTGAGAAAGCATGAGATTAGACAAAGGAAAGATCAGCTATAACATAAATAACAAATAAAAAGCATATGTGAGCTCACATAAAATATATATTAAAATCTCAAAATAAGAAATCTATTATGGAGAAATCAATCTAAAACATCAACTCTATTATAACATGATCAAATCCATGATGAACTAATTATCTCAAGAGCAAATACTAACTAGGTTCTTCTCTACTTCCTCTCTTACTCTTTTCCTCTCCTCCACTAAAATGAGAAGAGAGCCCTCTTATTTATACATGAGTGCTTTGAAAAGAAGATAAGCAACTCATAATTACAATTCCACTTTTCTCTCAACCAATTTTCGATAATTACATAATACTTATCCCTTCAAACTCTCTCCAGTTTTCTCTCAACCAATTTGCTATAATTACGAAATGCTTATCCCTTCAAATACTCTCCACTTTTTTAACAACCAATTTGCTATAATTACACAAATTCTCTCATGACACTCCTCCTTG
Organism: Picea engelmannii; assembly: GCA_009831015.1. Classification (NCBI taxonomy): domain Eukaryota; kingdom Viridiplantae; phylum Streptophyta; class Pinopsida; order Pinales; family Pinaceae; genus Picea; species Picea engelmannii. The sequence goes on from ML797761.1 coordinate 206,497, forward strand.
AAATTAGCTTGAATTATCTCCTTCAAATTGTGAAAAGATGGAGAAAACATTAGAAAAACTTTTGAATAGTCCTTGGTTGAAAGCTTCAAATATCCCTACAGTACAAAGATCACACAAATATTTTAGATATATATGAAAAATATATTGATTTCTAATATTTAATCACAAATTCTCTTTTAATACTAAAATAAATAATTTGGAAAATAATAAGGCCAAACCCATATTTAATTATGAAAATGGTACTAATGAATGGTTTATGGAGTGGTAGAATATGGATAAATGTGAATAATGGTGAAAGGAAAGAGGATGCAAAGGTGACAGTTATGAGACTCAACACACCCCCCAACTGAACTTGTTGTATGTCCTAATCTTATCTCCTTCAAGAGTCATCAAACAACCTTGGAAGGCTATTCTGCACTGCACAAGGACTCTACATCATCTGAAGACCATGAAATGTGGAATTGACCTAATTTTGAGGATCATTCCTTATCTTTTGTAATCTAGTTTTTGACTTTCTATATTTAGTATTTCTGATCCACTCTTTCAGGATCTTGTTGACGTGTGAAATTGAACGCTCGCCAACTGGAAGAGTGGATCCGGTCTGGGGTTGTCTAAATAACCCAAGCCGTTTGGGATGACCCACCCTGACGAGTTTAGAGGATTCGTTAGCCGATCTAAGTCCTAGGAAAACAAATGAAAACTACACTAAGGACTAATCTAAATGAAAACAATAATTAAAGAAAACTAAATAACAAATCTAAACTATTAATATATACAATTTACTATCTAATACTATAATAACTCTATGAAATTTAACGTTCAACTATCAATAGAATTAAATCTTAATCACAAATGTACAATATTTATAAATTACAGATTTAGAAGAAAACCTGCAAAAATCGTTTGTAAACTATCCTAAGACAGCAAAACTATTGTTTTTTTATTTTCATAATTTTATGAGAAAGAAATAAACTGAAAAACTATCTAAACTAAGAAACTAAAATGATAATTCTAACTAAGAATCTAAACTATATATATATCTAACTAAACTATTTAAATAACACTAATAAATTAACTATTAAACAACATATAGCAAACTGACCTGAAGTAATGCTTCAGGTTTGTCCTATGTATGATGGTCGATTCAGCTGTTCGGTGGGAGGAAACCCGCACCAGATTCTCCACGAGCTTCCTGTAAACGGAAAGTTGTTGTTCTCTTCAAATATAAATAACATGACAAACAAGACATAAAATATTACAACAATTTTATGATTTACAAACCATCACAATTAGATAAATCTTTGTGCAACAATTTGTGCAAAACAATTCAATTAATGAAAAAGATAAACCTATATTCATTAAATTGAAATAAAGTGATTGTTGTATTTTTAAATAAGACATATCAGATATGGACAACATATAAATCAAATCACATCAACATGCAATGAATCATGATAGCTAAAGTAGTCGATAATTAATTGCAAACTGATATGCATAAAACTTGAAACAAAAGTTTGATATATTGAAAGCGAAAGCTGTTACAAGACATCAACTTTCATCTCAGTCTGAATCATAAATCCATAGTATGGTTCTCTCCACAGTGATGATGGTTCCTTTTTACAAAAAATAACAAGTATTTAAAGACTTCCCACAGGGTAAAACATCCCTGTGGGAATTATCAAAACAGTTTACAAAAAATCTGGGGATAATATCCCAGTCTCTATTTCTGACTCAAGCTAACAACTTAAAATAAAAACTACATCCCAAAAATATCTCCTAAACTGCTACAACATGCCCAATAGATCATTGTAATTCGTATGCACCTGAAAGAGGACAAGAATAGACAAGATTAGAGTATATTTTATTGATAATATTGACAAAAATCTAATTTTTAAGACTAGCTACAGAATCTGGCGATTCTGTAGCTGGTCTAAATTGAACACAAAATCGTTTTAAAACCAATTCAAATCTGAAAGAATTATATTCAAACTATTAAACAAATATCTAATGAATCATTCAAATCAAAACTGCTATGCTAATTTGAGAGAAAACAAAATCATGGTGAATCGAATGATAACAGAGATACATGTACTCTGTTCAATTTGTTATTACCAATTCGGGGTAAACAAAATCACATTAGATATTTCGACAGTAATGAAATCATTTTCATGAACCAATTTCAATTGACACAAACTGTAACTGGTTAAACAAATCATGCATGTAATAGTTTATGTCGCTTTAGCCATTAACGAAATCATTATCGAATCCAAACTAAATCAACAGGATCATTTTTCAATATAATAGAACTATATCAAACATATACAAACGATCATGCTAATCGTGGCACGCAGCAATCATTTGCAAATCAAATCAAACAGGAACGAATCAAAATCATTTGGAGTTGACACAATCAACTAAAACTCCATGATTTTAGCAAATAGATCTTTTGCACAGGTCGACTGTAATCAAAATCCAAACGAGAATATTGATTCAATACAAAACAGAGTCATTCCTGGTAAGTCGAAGTCAACAAGGTTGTTTTGAGTTTATCAGAAGCAAATGAAACTAATCGAAATCAAATCCAATAGACTATCCTAAATTAGACGAACATAATTGATTCAAAAACAAGCCCAAACATGATAAAAAAAAAATCAGCTTATACTAAACTAGGCACGACAAAATCGCATAACCAAATCATAGCTACATTTAATTTTAGCAAAATTAATCTACTGTATAGGATCCACAACACAACCATTTGATGATCGAACAATGATAGAATCATTTTGAATGTATTAAAATGAACAGAGCTAATCGAAATCAAAACCCAATTCAATATATTAATTCAAGCAACTCATAAAACAAAAATAATATTGAAATTCATACCTGAAAAATAAGAAAAGGCTTCGATTATGATAACTTGGAATTGATGAAGGCTGTTTCCGCTTCGACGTTCCTAAAGACAATCGAACTGGTGGTTTTTTGGTTCTTTTCACTGGCTTGTAACCTGTGGTTCTCCTTTTCCAACACTTTCACATGTTCCTCTAACGATTTGATCTTTGATTGCAACAGGGGAACATTGATGTAATAACGCTCTAGCCAAGCGTTACATTGGATACATGATGGTTGCTCGGGCTTTGATAACACATGCGAGGGTTTGTTTAAGCCACCAGGGGTTTCATTTTGCAGCTTGATTCCTAGGTAATTTGGGTTGTTTTTGAGGCACGGGGGTAAGTTAGAGACATAGTCTTAGGGTTTCATAGAGCATAGGCCATGAGAATAGGGGTATTGTTCAGCTACGAAACGATCGATATCAGAGTCTGAGTCCTCACTCAGCACTATGGGCTTTTGATCAACATTCTGTTTAGGTTTGTTCCGGGCGAGTCTTGATATCAAATGAGCATTTTTATTCCCTTTACCATTGACAGTAGGATTACCCTTGAATTTATTACTCACAGGCTTCTTGACGGCCTTAGTCTTGTCTTTTGTACATGGGTCAATTATGATGTCGGGTAGGTCGATGTGAGGGAAAATCAAGGGTTTGGCAGGGGGTAGAAGGATATGGAATGGCACGGGTGGTCCAGCCAAAGTCTCACTAACCACAACCTTATCGATTTGAACAGACTCCGGATTAGCAAAGCCATTTCTAGATAGAAAGGCTTGCCAATTATCGCCATGAAGGCTTAAATGGTGGATGACGATGAGTTTAATCAAGCCGTGATGAAAAAGGCCACTATCAGCCTTCTCGTGCTTGAATCTCTTAGACATCTTGTAAAGACTACGCAAGAAGTAAAGTGGCATGTTCAAAGGATAGCCCATGAAATTCATCAACAACCGGAGGTGATACAGAAAAACCAAGCCATACCGACCTTCACAAGTCACAAACTATTTAATAATTACCAAAAGGTCGTGCCACCTAGGTTTGAGGGTAGAAATATGCATACCTTTATCACAAGAGACAACCTTCCTTGATACGAATAGTAATGGCCACGACACCTCATCAACTTTGGAGTTTTTAAACCACCTTTCACTTGTAGTTGCTAGTCATGTAGCAGAGCTTATGAATTTCTCATTCATCTCGAGCTGTATGTCACCGATTTTAGCCCTGCACCTGTCAAAGGTGACTGCGAATTGTTGGGCAACAAAAAGGTTGAAACCCTCGAACCTCTGTATAAACACCAACCAACCACTGTTTTCTAAATATTTACGGGCATTATTGAATAGCAATAGAGATTGGCCACCATTCGGCTCTATGCGCACCACCGGTGCCATAGACAGGAGCACACGATGAGCAGGGTGAGTGGGTAAGGGGTTGAACAGAGTAAACGCAAGGTTGATAACTCACAGGCTCGCCCGAAAACTAGCAAAAGTGAACCGGGATAGGGGGAAAACATTAATGACAGAACGTGCGAAGGTGGTGGAGCTAGTTCATCCCATGCAAAACAGTCATATCCCATAGTACAACCGCCGACGCATATAACTATTCAAATATTACTGTTTCATATGTTAAAAATCATGCCATTCAATCAATCAATGAAACCTATGGTAAGTCGACCAAAAATTTGCGCAAGCCATAGTTTTATCATAGCTTTGAAACCAAACAATGAATTGAAATCAATACCAAGGGTTCGATTATATGAACTATGTGTTGTATGAAATGATTTATACCAAGGGTTTAACCACAACACCAATGTGTTTTCATGAAACCAATGTGTCAAGGGAATCAATCAAAGAACATATAAATCAAATCACCAATGCATCACAAACTCGATCAAAAGAATATCATCACAGTCTTGTAAAATGAAGCGATATTAACAAATAAAGAATGTCAAATGAATAAGGATCTTGGAGTCTTGTCAACTGTATAAGGATAAGTAAATTGGAAACGCGATGAGCATATAAACAAGAGCGATCATAACAATCCAGTGACATTTTTAATATGACTTCGAAAACCAAATTTTTCACGCTTGCAGTCGTGAAAACGAGAACCAAGGTAAGTGTGCAAACACATATAAAACAATAGTGTCGTTTTATTGCAAAGGTTGCGACGAAAATCAAAGTTTGCAAAACAATGGTGTAGGCATCTTATAAGGACAGTATGAAAATGCGAATTGGCTGCCAACAATGGTGACACATTGGTAGAAGCAGTTATCTCTGCCAAAAGAAGAAATTCAGATTAGGATAATGAGAAAAATTCTAACTCAAAAATAGCAACCAGAAAATCGTGTAAACATCATCATTAACCAAATATTCCAGCAGTGTTTAAAGGATGAAAACTAATAACAGTCTTAAGACAAGTGAGCCACGATATTAAAGATAAAATCTCCAATACTGTTGACAGAGCCACTGCTGCCAGCAGGCGTCCATAGCCTCAACAGGGTTGCCATTTAACCCACTCTGACATCCGTATCCTGCCAAGAAGTTCCAGATCAGAATAAAGGACATTTTAAGGTCAAGAGGTTTCACGTTTGCAAATTTTCATATACCCGACATTGCTTCGCTACCAGCAGGCCTGTTCAGTACCCCGACGAAGTTGTCTTGGCATCATGCATGCATTTACCCGCTGCCAGCAGACCTGTTCAGCACCCCGATGGGTTTACAAGCACTTCCCACATCTCTTTTATTGATTTATTTTGTTTTTTAAAGATATATAGTCGAGCGGGGTGACGCTGAAAATTATGGTACTTTAACATATTTTTTCAGACCTCAGCAGAATTTTTTAGAACTGTCATTTATTAAGATCCAGAGATGGTTTCTTTACAGAACCAACTTTCAAAGGTAGGGAGACATCTTATGAGTCATTCCCTTAAGGAATAGGGACAGCATAAAAAGATAATAGATGATCGTGATAGGCTTATCTCAGAGATCGATATCAATTAACTTCTTTCAAACAACAAACGTTTGCCAACACAGATGTAAATTTCAAAAGTATATAATCGATGTTTACACAATCTTTTAGCAGTCATTTCAGTGAAATAATTTTCTATTTTCTTTGTCCGAATAGCTCAGCATGCAGGGATGTGTATTTCCAAAAACAAAGACTGATAAGTGCAAAGGAGAAATCAAAATTAAAACAGCAAAAGAAAAGAAAACAAAATAAAAATATGTACATAATATACAAGGAGTTGTCATCAAGCAAAATATATTTTCAAAGATTGGCCATTCACCGGATAGGTGTCAGGCTGCCCTTCTAGATTCTGTAATCGGAAAGAGCTGGGACCCAACTTCTCAGCAACTAAAACGGTCCAAGCCATAAGTTTTGAAATTTCGTGTGCTCTCCCTTTCCCTCATGTGGTTTGTCCCATTTCAAGACGAGGTCACCTACTTCGAAATTCCTATCAGAGGCAGAGTTAGAATCGAACTAGCTTTTAACCAATAGTTGATGCTGATCTAACTTACGTTTAGCTTGGGCTCTTACCTCTTCTAGCTTCATCAAAGCGTTAATTCGGTTTTCCAACGGGGGACAGTCTTCTTCTTGTATTTTATGCGATAACTGTAGCGAAGGAAGAAGAATGTGTGGTGGAAGAATTGCTTCTCTGCCATAAACGAGAAAAAAGGGGGAATTACCTACAACAGTTTTTGGTGTTACCCTATTATCCCAAAGCGCGTTTAATAGTGCATTGTGCCAATTTTTGTGATTTTCAGCCACCGTTCTCTTGATGATTTTAATCAAATTCGTATTTGTTGATTCTGCCAATCCATTGCCCTGGGGGTAATAGCTAGCAAAATACTTCAATTTAATTCCTTTTTCTAAAGTGAACTCGCTCATCTCAAGAAATGAAAAATAAGAAGCGTTGTCGAATACTAAACAATCAGGTATACCAAAACGAGTGATAATATTCGAATTTAGAAAGGCAATTACCTGACTGGTATTGACATTTCTTAATGCAATAGCTTCAGACCACCGGGTAAATTAATCTGTGGTTGTTATGATAAAATTATGCTGTTGTGAGGATGGTAGATTGATTGGACCTATAATATCCAGGCCCCACTGCTGAAAAGGAGAGTCTACTGAAACAGGCTACAAGGGAAAGGCTGGCTTCTGTAACCGCCCTGATGCTTTTTGAAAAATAGTACACTTACGACACAAGGCATGGGCGTCTCTAAACAACGTGGGCTAGTAATAACCGGCTCTTAAAACCTTATGGGCAGGTGTCACCACAAAATGACCACCAACTTCTCCTGCATGAAACTCTAGTAAGACTTTTTCTGCTTCGTCTTTCTCAAGATAGCGCATCAGTATGCCATCAAACTTTTGATGAAACATAATACCATTAACCAAATGAAAGGAGGAAGAATTTAATCTCAACACTCTTCTTTTAGTGGGATCCAGGTGATGGGTGGATGACCCATGCTCAAGACAGGATTTTATGTCGTCATACCAAGGACTGACAGAGTTTTGTGCACAACATATTGCATTTTGATTATGTTGTCCTAGGTTTGATGTATCACTTTCTTCTTGCTGTTCTTTAGCCGAATCAACAACTAACTTGCATAACCCTTGGCCTCTTACTATTTGTGCTGGGGTAATTTCTATGTCATACTCCTGCAAGGAGGTGACCCAGTTAGCCCTCTTTTCTCCTAGTTCTTTCTGCACTAACAGGTTCCTGACGGCTGGGTACGGGACAATGATCTTCGTCCTGGATTTCAAAAGATAAGACTGGAAGTGCTTGACTTCTTTGAAAACAACGTAGGCTTGCCGATCTACCACTGGGTAATTAAGTTTAGCGCCTTTGAAAGAAGAGCTCATAAAGGCAATCGGTACTTCATTGTTTTTAGCGTTCTTTTGGGTTAGGATGGCGGCATAAGAACGGTCAGAAGCAAACGTGTAGAGCGTAAAGTCTTGCGAAAAGTCAGGGCTCATGAGAGAAGGAGTGTCTGTTATGGCCTTCTTTATTGCATTAAAATATTGGTTTTCTACAGGTCCCCAATGATATTGGGCATCTTTCTTAATTAAATTCTGTAAAGGTCTGACCATTTCGGAGAAACTGGGGACGAATCTCCTGACAAAGTTTATCTGGCCTAAGAAAGACTGCATGGATTTTTTGGAAGTAGGAGGAGGAAGTTTCGAGATGACTTGAGTCCTTTAGGGGTCAATAATCATCCCTTTTCTTGACACAATAAATCCTAAGAGTTTACCCTATTCTACTGCAAAGATGGATTTTTTAGGATTCAAGGAAATGCCATATTTACGACATCACTGTAGAACGACTCTTATGAGCTAGATGATCGTTTTTTTTTTTAGAGAATACAGTCACATCATCTAAGTAAAATACAAAAGACTGATTGATTAAGCCTCAGAAAGTGATGTCCATCTCTCTCTGGAAAGTGGCACCAATATTAATCAATCCAAAGGGCATTTTTCGATAAGCGTAGGTTCCCCATGGAGTGCGGAAGGTAGTTTTAAGTTGGTCTCGAGGAGACATCAGGACTTGGTTGTACCCTGAGAAACCATCCAATAAGGATAGCCTCTCAAAACCAGATACCTGTTGAAGGATCTGTTCCATGGGTGGGATAGGGTAGTTGTCTTTATCAGATGCTCTATTAAGGTTTCAGAAATCGACGCATAGTCGGATTTCCCCACTTTTCTTCCGGACAGGGACAGGGTTAGAAACCCATTGAGTGTGCCTAACAGGGAAAATTATCTTAGCATTCAGGAGTTTATTCAATTCTTTTTTAACGGTCGGTTGGTGGGAAAAGGCTTTCGGAACGGGGGCTTGTAAGGCCCTTTGCTCGAGGAAGCTTCTTCGGTCATCCTTTTCAAATCTATAACTTGATTTGACAGTTTTTGAATGACTTTAGTTAATTTTTCTAAATCAGAGCTTTCAGGCTGTGTTTTACTTTGAGTTGGTCTAGGGAGGATTTCGATCTTCTTTTTGGAAGATGAACTAGTTTCTCTTTCGTTGCTAGTAGAGTCTTTTAGACTAAGTATGTCTTTTTCAATCTGGATGGCCTCCTTGAAGGCCTCTAACAACGTGGCTTTCTTAGATCGTTTAACCCAAATAGCTATACTTTGATGAAAGCCTTTAGTATAGTATGCTATTATGAGATTCTCAGCAGGCATAGAATCTATAGGGATTCGGTTTTTAAGTGTTAAGAATCTTTGATTAAAGTCTTTAAATTTCTCTTTCGGGTTCATTCTTAAGTTAGAAAGATCCATGACTAGGACTTCCGGAGGCTTACCGTCTCTAAACTTTTCCAAAAAAAAGGATTCAAACTTTTCCCAAGACATAATGGTATGGGGTTGCTGGGCAAAGTACCATGTAGATGCATTGCCCTCGAAAGTATAAGGGAACAACCTATAGACTACGTCTTCATGCTTGACATTGCGGAGTCTTATGGCTAACATAAACTTTTTAATGTGATCTTCAGCAATCTGTTTAGAGTTAGGGTCAAACTTGGGAAGCCATTTCTTCGGATGTTTAGGCAAGGGATGCTGAGTTCCAGGTATAGCTACGGCATCCTGGTCAAGCCAAGGTCTAGCAGGATTGTTCTGATTGGCCATTGGTGTAGTCGGTGTGGAAGGCTGAGAAAGGGAACTGCCTTCGTCAGAAGAGTCTTCTCCCATAGAAAAAGGGGATGATGGAGGTGGTGAGGGTGGTATTCCAGATCCTCCTGCAGTAGGAGTGAGGATTGGATCTGTAGGGTTCACAGTGAGGTTAGTGCCTCCGAGTTGTTCTCTGATATCAGAGAAATCTAAAGGTTGGTCCAAAGGTCGATTTGGATGCCTCAAACGGGCTAAGTCACTATGTGTTCTTATGAGAGATTGGCGGACAATCTCTTGTATGTCACCACCTGTAGGATTTGGGGTTGTTGGCTCAACTGTGATCTGTGGATCGTCGTTTGATGTGGCTGTTGTTTGAGGGGGAATGTTATCATTTGAATGACTTCTTGTCACTATAGGTGAGTGATTAGGTGGTGGAGGAGTCTTGCGACTGCCTCGTGCCATTAATAAGTTTCAGGCCCTCCTTCTAGCACCATTTTTTGATGGGAGAAATTGAACGCTCGCCAACTAGAAGAGTGGATCCGGTTCGAGGTTGTCTAAATAACCCAAGCCATTTGGGATGACCCACCCTGACGGGTTTAGCGGCTTCATTAACCGATCTAAGTCATAGGAAAACAAATGAAAACTACACTAAGGAACTAATCTAAATGAAAACAATAATTAAAGCAAACTAAATAACAAATATAAACTATTAATATATACAATTTACTATCTAATACTATGATAACTCTATGAAATTTAACGTTCAACTATCAACAGAATTAAATCTTAATCACAAATGTACAATATTTATAAATTACAGATTTAGAAGAAAACCTGCAAAAATCATTTGTAAACTGTCCTAAGACAGCAAAACTATTGTTTTTTGATTTTCATAATTTTATGAGAAAGAAATAAACTGAAAAACTATCTAAACTAAGCAACTAAAATGATAATTCTAACTAAGAATCTAAACTATATATATATCTAACTAAAATATTTAAATAACACTAATAAATGAACTATTAAACAACATATAGCAAACTGACCTGAAGTAACGCTTCAGGTTTGTCTTATGTATGATGGTCGATTCAGCTGTTCGGTGGGAGGAAACCCACACCAGATTCTCCACGAGCTTCCTGTAAACGGAAAGTTGTTGTGCTCTTCAGATATAAATAACAGGAAAAACAAGACATAAAATATTACAGCAATTTTATGATTTACAAATCATCACAATTAGATAAATCTGTGTGCAACAATTTGTGCAAAACAATTCAATTAATGAAAAAGATAAACCTGTATTCATTAAATTGAAATAAAGTGATTTCTATATTTTTAAATAAGAGAGATAAGATATGGACAACACATAAATCAAATCACATTAACATGCAATGAATCATGATAGCTAAAGTAGTCGATAATTAATTGCAAACTGATATGCAGAAAACTTGAAACAAAAGTTTGATATATTGAAAGCGAAAGCTATTACAAGACATCAACTTTCATCTCAGTCTGAATCATAAATC
>ML797761.1:254836-266587 GCA_009831015.1 Picea engelmannii
TGTTTTTTTTTTTTTTTTTTTTTTATTTGATTGATCAGTTTTTGTTTTTGGACATACACATACCTGTACACTGAGCCATTCAGACAAAGACGATAGAAAAATTTCTTCACTGAAATAACTTCTGAAAATTTGTACAAACATCAATGGTATATCTTTGAAACTGATGTCTATGTTGGAAAATTTTGTTGTTTGAAAGAAGTTTACTGATTTCAATCTCTGAGCAAATCTCATCATGATCATCTATTATCTTTTTACGCTGTCCCTTTTCCGTAAAGGAATGAATCAAAAAGATGTCTCCCTATCGTAGGAAGTTGTTTTATAAATAAAACATTTCTGGAGATAATAAAGGACAGTGCTAAAAAATTATGATGAGGTCTAAAAATATGCTAAAATATCAAGACTTTCAGCGTCACCCCACTCAGCTATCTACAAAAGAAAAAAATAAATTTATTAATAAGAGCTGTGGGAAGTTCTTGTAAACCTGTCGAGATACTGAACAGGTCTGCTGGCAGCGGGTAAATTCAAGCATGGTGCCAAGACAACTTCGTCGGGGTACTGAACAGGCCCTCTAGTAGCGAAGCAATGTCGGGTACATGAAAATCTGCTAATATATATATATATAAGAAACCTCTTTAATGTCCTTTATTCTGATCCAGAACTTCTTGACAGGATACAAATGTCAGAGTGGGTTAAATGGAAACCCTGTTGAGGCTATGGACGCCTGCTGGCAGAAGTGGCTATGCCAACAGTATTGAAGATTTTATCTTTAATACCGTGACTTGCTTATCTTAAGACTGTTATTGGTTTTCATCTTTTAAAACACTGCTGGAAAAAATGATTGATGATGATGTTTGAGAGACTTGCTGGTTGTTATTTTTGAGTTGAAATTTTCTTTGATGTCCTAATCTGAATTTGTTTCTTTTGACAGAGATAACTGCTTCTACCAGTGTGTCGCCATTGTTGGCAGCCAAATCACTCTTTTTATGATCCTAAAAGCTGCCTACACCTGTGTCTTGCGAACATCAAGTTTTTCGTCACATTTTTCAAATATACGACATTTTCATTTCTTGCGACATTTGCAAATTTGTCTTCATTAAGTTTTCATGACTGTAAGCGTGAAAACTTTTCCTTTTTAAGTCACGTTTCGATCATTATCTGAACTGTCATGATATTTTTATCGATATTTACTATTGTACTTACCTTTGTTTATCGTTATGTGGCTGAAAGTATTTTCGAACTATGCTCATTGGACACTCTTATATTGTTTGCAAAACTTGATTTTGTTGAGTTTGTATGGCATTGAGCATTTGGATTTATAATTTTATGACTTGCCTCATCTTTTATTCTGCATAGGGGTTATGATTAATTGTGTTTATATAGATGATATAATCCTTATGTTAATCTTTTCATGACTTATTGGATTGTCAACTATATGAATACCTTTTGGCTCCTTGATTGAACTTTTGATTATATGAATTAACACATTGGTGCATAATGATTTTGGTGTGATCTATACGTCGAATGTTTTGAACATTATGGCATAGTGTTGGCGCATATTGGTATGCACATCGCATTTGATTGGTTGTACACATAAGTTGATGATTGAACTATTATTATGGAATGAACAGCTATGAAATGTGGCGGTTGTACTTGGATAATGAATATTATGCATGGCAGTGAATAACTCCACCACCTTCGCATGCTTGCATTAATGCTTACCCCTTTTGCTCGTTCATTTCTCTTGGTTCGGGTAGCTCTGTTACTGTGTGTGTTGGTGAATTCAAACCCTTCACTTACCATGTGCTTGATTCATGGCACCAGTCGTCCGAGTTGAACCCAATGGCAGCCAAGCTCTGTTAATGTTTGACAATGCCCGCAGTGACCTCGAGGAAAATGGATGGCTTCCCTTTATACAAAGATTCGAGGGTTTTAAACTTTGTGTGGATAGACAGTTCGCCATGACCTTCGATGGCTGTCGAGCCAAGGTCGGCGATATACAATTGGAAATTGATGAACAATTTATCAGTCTTTCTACGGGTTTACCTGCCACTGGACAACGATGGTCCAAAAATTGCAAAGTCGAGGAGGTCCCATGGACACTGCTCTTCTAGTTGCGCAAAATCTCCTCGTGTGATAGAGGTATGCACGTAACTGTGCTCAAACAACGTTGGCATGATTTATTGATGATAACCAAGCAGTTTGTGACCTGCGAAGGTCGCTACGGGCTGGTATTCCTCCACCACCTGCGTTTGCTTATGGTTTTTATGGGATACTCTCTCAATATGCCCTATTATTTGCATCGAATCCTGTTTAAAATGCCGAAGATGTACAAAAGACGCCAGGCTGATAGTAGCCTTTTTCATTATGGGCTTGTTAAGCTTATTGTTGTCTGTCATTTGAGTCTGTACGAGGATAGTTGGAGCAATTTCATTGCTCGGAATGGTTTCGAGGATTCGAATCCTACACAGGTCGACAAACCTGTGGTGAGTGAGGTCAAGGTTGTACCCCCAGTACCCTACCATATCCTTCTGCCTAAACCCTTGGCCGACCGTCCTATCGACTTACCCAACACTGTGACTAAGTGTGTTGAGACTGTTAAGCCTATGGGAAAAAAGCCCAAGGCAAACCTCACTGCAAACGCCAAAGGGAAAAAGAATGCCCGTTTGATTTCACGGATGGCAAGGAACAAGCCAAAAACCACTGTCGAGCTTAACCCTATCGTGTTGAGTGAGGACTCTAATTCGGAAGTGGAGCGTTTCTTGGCTAGCGAATACCCCTATTCGCAAGGTTTGTGTGCTGAACCCTCGTACGAATTTGTGTCAAACCTACCCCCTTGCCTACAGGACGACCCTAACTACCCAGGCATTAAGTTTCCTTGTGAAACCCTCGGTCATTTGCCCAAATCCTCTCCTGATCTATCCAAACCTACAGTTTCACCCTGTGATCATTGTAATTCGTAGTTAGAGCGATACTATAATGATGTTCCAATACTTCAGTCAAAGATTTAGTCACTGGAAGGCCAGATTGCAATCCTAACCAGTCAAAAGGCCAAGTTACAAGCGACAGATAAGAAACAAAAGACAACCGGCTCCATCTTGTTTAAAAATGTGGAATCAGCCACGGTTGTTGTGAATTCCAAGTTGGCATAATTAAGAAGCCTCGTCACTACACATGTATGGTTCTCACAATCGCCTTGTTTTGTAAATAATCTAGTTTGCTATAATGATTTTAATTTAGCTTTTAAACAGTTTGATCACTTATTCAAATGCCTGTATTATTCGACGATCATCCTATACATGGCTTTGTTTTGATTAAAATAGAAAGAGTTCCGATTTGATATATGATTTGCTCATAGATTTTTATGGTTATTCGTTTGGATTGCATTTGCTAAGCCTGACTGAGTGAAGAAGCGAATTAATGGTGTGTTTCCAATATAATTCGGGAAGTTCCATACCTTATTTAGAATACGATTACCCTCAGATTTGATCTTGTATGATTCGTATGATGTGTTTGACAAATTTGGGAGTGTAGTTGTTACGATGTGCTCTGTCATACGATTTTCCAAGTCATGAATACCACTCTATCCGATTTAAATTTAGAAATAACTACTTTGTTTCTATAAAAACAATGGTCTCATTAAAACTGTGCAACTACGCCCGAAACATAAAAGATTATGATTCGCAACAAATATGTTACACTCAGCCGATTAATTCACTTGTTTGTATTGCTTTTTGGTTTCATTTTAAATGTGTAAAAATGAATTGGTCAAACCCAATCGTGATTCGTTTGATTGGAACGATTTAGGTAAAGGAAAATTAATCATGTTTACTCACTGTGCAATGATAAACGATCGATAACAAGCTCTGTTTGATTGATCCTGTTACGATTTCGTTATGAGTCAATTATGGTTTGATTTCATTCACAATCTAAATCGTTTGCTATTTAGTTATCGTAATCCTTTTCGATTTGATTATTTCTCCTGTTCGTTCACAACTGTAACAAAGTGTTTGCGATTTGTTTCGTTTTCAATTGAATATTAAAATGATTTCATAACGGATAGATTCGATTTGAGTGAGAAATGATTATGATTATGTTACATATGATTTCATTTACCTGACTCGTGACTATAATTGAAGTAGAGTATTGTTACCCCTCTACTTGGTTAAATGATGTGGATCCTATTGGAATAATTCTTTCATTTTATGATTCATTCTCAAGTAATTATTGTATGTCAATTGAATTAAACCTCATTCAAAGATTTGATTTGATTTCAATTCCGATTATGTATATTATTTTAGACTAGCTACAAAATCAGATGATTCTACAGCTAAGTCTGTAGAATTAGTTTTTTATTGTTTTGCTAATAAAATATCTCTCTAACTTGTTATTTTTGGTCCATTACAGGTGAATTCGAAATTGCATTGGATTTGATGATCAGTTAGAGGATATTTGAAACATTTTGGTTTCATTTTAATTTCTTAGTTTAGTTGATCTTGGGAATATCTTCCCAGATTATGTAAACAGTTTGATAACTGCCACAGGGAGGTTTTACCCTGTGGAGAAACTTATAAATACTTATTATTTTTGTAATAATGTGATCCTCATTCGTGGGAGAACAAGGATATGGAATTTTTATACAGACTGAGACAGAATTTGATATTCTGCTACAACTTTAGCTTTTCATGATATCAATATTTTGTTTTATGTTTATGTGTATCTATTTGCATTTGGTTAATGACTACTTTAGCTATCTTAGTCTTTTGCAAATGATATAATTTAATCAATATAATCCATATCTGATTTCTTCCAAGTGTTTAAAAAACATAGCAATTGCTTGATTCAGTTTGTGAATGACAGATTTCTCTTCTTCATAAGTTGAATTATTAAGTATGAGTTTTTGCATAACAGGTTTCCTTTATTGCAGAGATTTATAAATCATATAATTGTTATGATTTTTTATGTCTTGTTTGTCCTGTAAACAACTCAAAGAGAATTGCAGCCTATCGTTTACGAGAAGCTTCTGGATTATCCGGTGCGAGTTTCCTTCCTCCGACCAGCTTCGAAGTCATCATACACAGGACAAATTTGGAGCGTTTCCAGGTCAGTTTGTCATTTATTTATTTAATATATTACTAGTAGTTTAGTTTAGATATAAGTTTAGTTAGATATATATATATGTAGAATTAGTATATTAGATTGTTTAATTTCAGTAAGTTTTATTTCTTTTTTATAAAATTATAAAATAAAATAAAATAAATAAATACCTTTCTCTGTCTTAGGGAAGATTGCAAATGAGTTTTCCAGGTTTTATTCAAATCTGTATTTTGTAAATATTGTATATTTTGTAGATAAGTTATATTTTTTATAGTAGTTAGTATAGTATTAGTTAGTAGTTTGTATATATAGATAGTAGATTAGTTATTTTTTTTAATAGTTAGTTTTAATTAGAGTAGTTAGTATTAGTTCATTTTAGTTATTGTTAGTTAGTTTAGATTGTTTTAGTTAATTCGTTTTATTTAGTTCTAGTTAGTTTAGTTTGTTTTATTTGTTTTAGTTTAGATTAGTTTTCTCTTTGGTTTTCCTAGGACCTTAGATCGGATAACGGAGCCGCTAAACCCGTCAGGGTGTTTCATTCCAAATGGCTTAGGTTATTAGACAACCCCGGACCGGTTCCACTCTCTCAGTTGATGGACGGTCAATTTCGCCCGTCAACAGAGAAACAAAGACCATAGGAAGTGATTATAAGGTATGTTACTCGTTCTTGCCTCCTAGTTAATTCAATGGTCAAAATCTAGGGAAAGAGTCATGTTCTATCTTGTTTTGTTCTAGATCCAGGTGGATCTAGGGAGATCGGTTTATGTCTGCACTTACAGATTTATACAATAACAACCGGTTGGTGTGTTCTCATACTGTGAGAATCTTGAAGACTTTCACCAACAACTCTCGGAAGCATTTTCACTATCATATGATGGGAGAAAATCTGTTATAGGCAAGGAGGAATTCATGGTAGATGAAGAAACTATCACTGAAATTACTAGCCTCCCTAGAACAGGGGAATGTTGGTTCAAGACCATTGTACCTACAAACATTGAGTTCAAATCATATTTGTAGCCTCAACATAAGGATCTCATCTGGAAGAAAGACATACCAATGTCATTTCTTGAGACTAAATGGCAAGCTTTGTTGAAGTAAACTTTTTCATACATCGCCTGTAAAGGCAGGTACAATAGGGTTATGTTTTACTACTTTAAACTATTGAACCATTTCACAGGAATATCACCTATCAATCTACCCTTTTACCTTCATAAAGCTCTCACAAAAATGGCAAGACAGGTCAAGGTGAAACCTACCAAAGTGATCAATAGGTTGTCACACCAAGGGTTTATTATACTCATTGTTAAAGAATCCTTGAAGAAGAAACAAGTGGACTGGAATCATTTCCTATTTTGGAATGAGTTCCAAACTAATATTCAACAGAATGATAAAGGAAAAAAGTCTGTTGCTAAGAAGTCCATCACCCCCAAGAGAAGTCGAAGAAAAAGGAGGGATATCTCACCTCCAAGAGAGCCAACAGAATCATCCTCTGCCAAATGAAAAAGAACTAAGAGGAAATTACAGTTTGGTAAAGAAGGTGAGAAAACTGAGGGTTTAGCTAAGAGAGACAACCCCTTGAATCTTCCATACAGTGAATCTGAACCTGAACAAGAACACACAGAAGCACAAGGTGAAGAACAGGTTGTTCAATCTGTTGATGACTACCATAACTTGCCTACTCCTACCCCTCCAGAAGAACAGAGTACTCCTGTGGATGAACCATCTTCTAGCAAGCCAGCACCACCTAGGTCAAGAAAGATAAACCAATTGTTGAAAAGGGTTTATGATCTAGAGTATTCAGAGAAGCGCGTTAAGAAGAAAAATGCACAACTTATTGACATAAATGTTGAATTGTATGATATGAGCCAAGAGTTCAAAGAAAAACATGATAAGACTCTTGAGAGAAAAAAACTATTGGTGAGAGAGAATACTAGGCTTTACAAAAGGCTTATGCTATTAAGACTGCAAATGAAAGAACCTTAGACTCCAGTAGTCAGGCATTCAGGGTTAGAAACCCTAGCCAAATTGGCCACCTCCTTAGAGAAAGAAATAGAGACCAGTACACACCAGTTGGAGTTTTTCATCCCTGTGAGAGGAGGAGGAGCATCACTAAACAAACCCTGAACCTTCAAAAACTCAACAAGGTAATCAATTTTTGCAGTTTTGAAGTTTTGGACAAAGATTAACCTTTGATGGTTTAGGCAGACCTGAAAAGTGTTCATTAACCATCGAAAGCAAATATTTCGGTAGTTAAGACACCCAGTTTTTCCTGGTGTTAACTACTGAAACCTGTCACTGGCCAGATTTGGTGAAATTTTTCACAGATCAAAGTTTTACTGATCCGAATCACTTGAAAACTCTTTTAATGGATAGATGTTGAATTATAGAGTCAGATTCAAGATCCATTTTTGATGTAAAAGAGTTATAAGAGGTATTCAAGTTGGTTTTGGTACCTATTGTTTTGGCAACGAATTAGGTTTTTTTTCCAAACTTAGCAAATTCGAATCTTATCTCCTTCAAGAGTCATCAAATAGCCTTGGAAGGCTATTCTTCACTACAAAAGGAATCTACATCATCTGAAGACCATGAAATGTGGAATTGACCTCATTTTGAGGATCATTCCTTATCTTTTGTAATCTAGTTTTTGACTTTCTATATTTAGTATTTTTGATCCACTCTTTCAGAATCTGAAAACTGTATTGTAAGGCTATAAAGCCAAAGACATTTGGAGCACCAAGGGGGTTCAATCCTGGATACATTTGGGCTCATGTACTTAGACTCTTATCTTTATATGAATCACAGTCTTCTTTTGCTACCAATGTCATATTTTCTCATGTTTTTCATTACTCAGTACTTTGATTCAGTTTAGCTCAGCTTTTAAGAACTGTTATCTTCTTATTTAGCTCATGAATTTGAATTAAAGGATCTCTTACTATCTTGTATGACCCTACATGTTAATGTACTTGGTTATCTAGATTACTGTTCTTCATACCCTATTCCAATTACTTTATCTGATTATTGATTTCCAAAAGCACTGGTGTTACACGTAAAAAATACTCACTTTGATAGTGTCGCAAGTGTCGTCATTACAAAGGTCGCAAGTGTCGCATTTTTTTCACAAGTGTTGCAAGTGTCAGGAAAGCATACTATCATGATGCCTATGTTGTGCCTATAACGACATGAGAAGGACACTTGAAACACATCAAACATTTGATTTGGAAGAGAAGAAATGAGTCAGCAGGCTTATGAACCTTTTGCCATCTGAAAGCACCCCAAAAACTGAGTTTTTGGAGGGGAGGGATCCCCTATACCTCTTCTGGGAGTGATGGCACTCCCCCTTACACTGTCTGGGAGCACTATAAATATCCTTTGGCCCTTATAGAGGAGATCTATTTATTTTAGGTGTGTTGGTTCCCCCCTTAAGCTTACTAGGGAGAGCTACATCGCTTTGATGGCCCTTTTGAGGGAGCGCTACCTATTCTGGGCAGTAGTTAAGTTGTTGAGATGAATGGGGGAAGGATCCTTTCATTCTTGGTAGTCAGTTGAGTTTGAATCCTCAATCAAGCCATGATATTAGGACAGATCCTCAGGTGAAGGAGGAAAATCCTCAAATTCCCCAAGGATATCTCAAGTGGTTAGAGCCTCTCTAAGGCTATTTAAGCAAGCTTTCTCATGGTGAAAAGAGGACTGGAAAGGGAGAATCACACCAAACTTATGATCTTATAAGTGGTGCTAGAACAAAGATATTTTGGAAGAAAGAGACCTATGATCTCATAGGGAGCAATCATTGAAGCTATCATCATTCAGATCATGGATATTTTGAGCAAGGGGTAGACAAGGAGGACTTGACGAAACTGTTGCAATCCATCTATGCATGTAAGCAATGTTTTGTCCTCATTAATATAATTTGCTTGCCCTGTTTCTTTCTAATTCATGTTCAATATCACATGAATTTGTCTCTTTAGTAGATAGACCTATTTCAGACTAATCTTGATAGAGTAGGAAGTAGTCGTACTTTGTTTGTCTACAAGGCTTATCGAAGAGCGAAAGATTGAAGCTCAACTCGGAGCGTGCAGGGACAAACACTGGTAAAAGGTACTTATTTTATAATTCCTCCTCACACACTAGTCCACCTAGATCTAAAAGGAAGTCAGTCACCATGATATGCACTTTTTGTCTTAGAGTTAAGAGTCTAGCTCTTTGAGGAGATCTACCTGTCCGCAGGGAGATTTTCCTTCAACATAAACTGGCGACTCCACTGGGGAATCGAATCGCAACTTTTGTTTTCAATTTTTCCTCATAGACCTTGTCTTACCCTTTGTGTTCTTATGCCTTGTTCACCCCTTCATATCTTATTTCATTTTCTGATTGACTCTTTACCCCATCACACTCAGCCTGATTGTGAAAATTTGATCAAAATTTTGGGTTTTTGGACATTTTTATGAGTTTTTTGAGCCTGGTGTTAGCACTCTGTAATTTTGCCCAAGGCTGAAACGCAATCACAGAGGCAACATAAAAACCGCTTCGAGTCTTGGATCTAGCCCTCCAAGACTCAGAGAGGGATCTCTCTGTCTGATATAGCTTTGTTTGCAGAAATATTAGGCTAGTTATGAAGAACAATGGGCTTTGTTGTCAAAGGGTTTTTGAAGTTGGTTGAGACAAACTACACATCCATTGGGCTATGGGGTCTGTATTTGATTAATGTCTGAGATACAACTAGAAATGCTGAAGAAATCCTTCACAAGGCGAGATAACACACTCACTGTATCTTTAATAATTTAAGTGATGATCAGAAGAAAAGATAAGGGAAACAACTCCAACTAACAAGCACTTAAGAATCTCTTAATTGAAGATATTTAGAAGATGAACATTAAAATCTTTAGAATCGGAAACAGGGTATCAGAGATAAATCCTGAGACATACGCTACTCTTAAAGATTAGTTTATGAAAAATGAGATGATTACAGATCAAGAAACATTTGACTGAGAAAATCACATCACCAGTGAACATGCGCAGGAATCCTGTAAAGTGCCTCTTTCATTAATGGCAGATCTGTTCAAAAATGTTACAGCTTGATAGCCACAGGGCGTGAAGATCCAACAACAACCCTTTTAAATTCAAATAATCTCCTTAAATAAGATAAATCACCCCAACCAAGTTCCGAGAGTCGGTTCAACCGCCTCAGCCGAGAATAGCCACCACTCCCACCAAATTCGGAGTTTTCTGTTATGAGAACTGGACCGTTTTTCTGTGAAACAGGGGTCTGATCAGACGTGATTCTCTCTTCAATGATGACACCTGGGTGAAAAATGAAAGAAGTTATTGTAGACGGACATGTGTCGGACAAAAACCTCTTTCGGTTTCACAAAATTCGTCTCCAGCTGGCCGTGACAGCTCCTGCAAGATCGGGACTGTAATGGAAAATTGAAAATGTGGAAAAATAGGCCTCGAAGATGTCTTCGATCTGCTCTGCTCATAACTCCGTTGCAAAAACTGAAAGAGGGTTTTGTTCCTCAGCCTGTGCTGAGAAAAAAACTTTCTTGGATTTTGAAAATTCACCTCCATTTTCTCAGGATATCCATCGGAAGAAGACATGGTAATATAGGAAAAAATTGGCAAACATGAGGGAAAATGGTTTTTTGCCGGGAAAAAATTCCGGACCCCCCCCCCCTTCGTTAAACGTAGACCGCCCGGGGGGGTCCGGAATTGAACCTGGGCCATGGATCTCGGGGCTTAAATCCGGGCCGTTCATATTGACTTGATTTTTAATTTAAATTCCGAACCCCCCCCTCGGTAAAAGTCGGACTCGCGGGGGGGTCCGGAATTAAACATGGAGTGTTGATTAAATTGGGGTAACGTGGATGGGGGGCGCGTAGTTATAAGAAAGTGGGAGTTTTAGGGGGGTGGGAGTATGGAGGGAGTTAGTGGAATATGACATGGGAGTGACGTAGGGGGAGTGGGTAGTGGAGGATGAGGAGTGCATGACGTGAGGGGGGTAGGTTTAGGGTAGGGTAGGACTTAGGTAAATTCTTTTGTTTTTATATTGTTTTTTCATTTTAAAATGTTATTTGTTATTTGTTACGTGTGTTTTTTATGTTATGTTTTTTTTTTGGTTTTATTTGAATTTTGTTTTATTTAAATGTTTTTTTATTTTTAATATATTTTATTGCTTTTTGTATTTTTTAATGTTTTTAAATTTTTTTTAATATTTTGTATATTATTTAATTTTTTGTTTTGTTTTTAATTTTAATTACTTTATTTTAATTTAAAATTAACCCTAACTTTTAACTTAGTTAGTAACCTAGCTACTAACCCGGGTTCTTAAATTATTTAATAATTAATTAATAAATAATTAATTAATCATTAATTAATCATTAAATAATTATTTATTAATCAATTTTAACCTAAATTAACTTTATGGCTATTTTTTGTTCATCCTAAGCCCATTTATGCAGGGACAGAGAGGCGGGAAAAGTAGTCGATGGGGCAACAGGACAAGGGAGTGTGGGAGCCATGTGTATGAAGGATGCAGCAGGGTGATGGAGAAATGAGCGACAAGAATGGAGGGAGGAAGCAGAATCACCTGAGCCAGACTTCATCATCACGAGGGAGATGCCAAATCAGCAGTCGAAGTATCGACTCGCCTATAATTATAGG
>ML797761.1:268203-288166 GCA_009831015.1 Picea engelmannii
TGTCTTTCTCTGCAATCACTAGAACATGATGTCTTTGGACAGCAAGCTCATATTTCCTGTTGATCTTCTGCATCATCTCCTCAATGGTACTGACCAAAATCTGCAGTTCAGCTTCTGATGATTTCAGCTGCTTCATTTCTTTGTCCTTCAACTGTGTCCTCTTGATCAACAAGTTGGTCTCCACATCAACTGCAATGCTCTGCATTTCTTCAAGGTTTGCAGTATTCCTTTCTCTTAATTGGAAAGTCATTTCAGGATCAAAGGCATCTGGGTAATGCAAGTGAGTTGATCCTGGAGGTGGCCTTATATCAGCAGGTATTGCATGATATACTTTATTAAATCTGACTGAAAAATGATGTACTGTCTCTCCTGGCTTTGTTTTCAAGTGTTCATACTCTTCTAGGATAAGGAAAACATTTACCCTGACCACCCATCTATCTAGGAAAACTTGCATGAACTGATCAAAATTTCTGATGCTTGCAGCTGGCAGATTTCTGAACCAATTTTTAACTTTACCTTGCAAAGACAGGGCAAACATCCTCATACGGGCATCATCATCTTCAACCTCATAAAGGTCAAGGAAATCCTCAAGGCTTTGCATATGTTTTTCAGCAGTGATCTTGGCATTTTCTCCATCAAACCTAGGCAGATTATCGATGTAATTGGCAGGAAGGTCATGGAGAATAGGAGGCAACTCTAGAGGCTTGTATCTGTCTGGGACTTTTTCAAACACAGGAGATGAAGCAAGGGGCTTACAAACATCCAGAGGTTCAGCAGGAGTAGGAGGCAAAGCAGGAGGCTTATGTCTCACTAGGGTTCCTACAGGTGCACCTGGGACGTGCACAGGTGTATGAGCATGTACATATTTTAYAGTTTGGGGTTTAATCTCTTGAGACTCATCAATTGACTGATGGTCAAAATACTCTTCAACAATATACTTCTGACCAGGCTTAGAAAAAGACAAGACATGATTGCAGATAAAACCAAATATGTCTTGAATGCAATTTGAGCTTGAATACCTGGTCTTTCTAGGCTGCTTGGTCATGCTTCAGGTTCTTCCTCCAGTGGAGTCTTCGAGCTGGCACTGTCTGGAGCTGATTAGAGTCGTCAAGTGAATGATCTCAACCTTCTTGTGTCTGGTCACTGTCCACTATCAGTGATCAGAGATGGAGTTTGAAATGTACTACTGGGAAGAGTTCCCCAGTGGAGTCGCCATTCTGTTAGCACTCTGTAATTTTGCCCAAGGCTGAAAGGAAATCACAGAGGCAACATCAAAACTACTTCGAGTCTTGGATCTAGCCCTCCAAGACTCAGAGAGGGATCTCTCTGTCTGATATAGCTTTGTTTGCATAAATATTAGGCTAGTTATGAAGAACAATGGGCTTTGTTGTCAAAGGGTTTTTGAAGTTGGTTGAGACAAACTACACATCCATTGGGCTATGGGGTCTGTATTTGATTAATGTCTGAGATACAACCAGAAACGTTGAAGAAATCCTTCACAAGGAGAGATAACACACTCACTGGATCTTTAATAATTTAAATGATGATCAGAAGAAAAGATAAGGGAAACCACTCCAACTAACAAGCACTTAAGAATATCTTAATTGAAGATATTTAGAAGATGAACATTAAAATCTTTAGAATCGGAAACAGGGTATCAGAGATAAATCCTGAGACATACGCTACTCTTAAAGATTAGTTTCAGAAAAACGAGATGATTACAGAGCAAGAAACATTTGACTGAGAAAATCACATCACCAGTGAACATGCGCAGGAATCCTGTAAAGTGCCTCTTTCATTAATGGCAGATCTGTTCAAAAATGTTACAGCTTGATAACCATAGGGCGTGAAGATCCAACAACAACCCTTTTACATTCAAATCATCTCCTTAAATAAGATAAATCACCCCAACCAAGTTCCGAGAGTCAGTTCAACCGCCTCAGCCGACAATAGCCACCACTCCCACCAAATTCAGAGTTTTCTGTTATGAGAACTGGACCGTTTTTCTGCGAAACAGGGGTCTGATCAGACGTGATTCTCTCTTCAATGATGACACCTGGGCTAAAAATGAAAGAGGTTATTGTATATGGACATGTTTCGGACAAAAACCTCTTTCAGTTTCGCAAAATTCGTCTCCAGCTCACCGTGACAGCTCCTGCAAGATCGGGACTGTAATGGAAAATTGAAAATGTGGAAACATAGGCCTTGAGGATGTCTTCGATATGCTCTGCTCGTAACTCCGTTGCAAAAACTGAAAGAGGGTTTTGTTCCTCAGCCTTTTCTGAGAAAAAACCTTTCTTGGATTTTGAAAATTAGCCTCCGTTTTCTCAGGATCTCCGTCGGAAGAAGACATGTTAATATAGGCAAAAATTGGCAAACATGAGGGAAAATGGTTTTTTGGCGGGAAAAAATTCTGGACCCCCCCCCCCCCCCCCTTCGTTAAACGTAGACCGCCCGGGGGGGTCCGGAATTGAACCTGGGCCATGGATCTCGAGGCTTAAATCCGGGCTGTTCAGATTGACTTGATTTTTAATTTAAATTCCGGACCCCCCCCTTGGTAAAAGTCGGACTCGCGGGGGGGTCCGGAATTAAACATGGAGCGTTGATTAAATTGGGGTAACGTGGATGGGGGGCGCGTAGTTATAAGAAAGTGGGAGTTTTAGGGGGGCGGGAGTATGGAGGGAGTTAGTGGAATATGACATGGGAGTGACGTAGGGGGATTGGGTAGTGGAGGATGAGGAGTGCATGACGTGAGGGGGGTAGGTTTAGGGTAGGGTAGGACTTAGGTAAATTCTTTTGTTTTTATATTGTTTTTTCATTTTAAAATGTTATTTGTTATTTGTTACGTGTGTTTTTTATGTTATGTTTTTTTTTTTGGTTTTATTTGAATTTTGTTTTATTTAAATGTTTTTTATTTTTAATATATTTTATTGCTTTTTGTATTTTTTAATGTTTTTAAATGTTTTTTAATATTTTGTATATTATTTAATTTTTTGTTTTGTTTTTAATTTTAATTACTTTATTTTAATTTAAAATTAACCCTAACTTTTAACTTAGTTACTAACCTAGCTACTAACCCAGGTTCTTAACTTATTTAATAATTAATTAATAAATAATTAATTAATCATTAATTAATCATTAATTAATTATTTATTAATCAATTTTAACCTAAATTAACTTTATGGCTATTTTTTGTTCATCCTAAGCCCATTTATGCAGGGACGGAGAGGCGGGAAAAGTAGTCGATGGGGCAACAGGACAAGGGAGTGTGGGCGCCATGTGTATGAAGGATGCAGCAGGGTGATGGAGAAATGAGCGACAAGAATGGAGGGAGGAAGCGGAATCACCTGARCCAGACTTCATCATCACGAGGGAGATGCCAAATCAGCAGTCGAAGTATCGACTCGCCTATAATTATAGGACCCCTAACACCTGGCGCCCCCTTGCCCATGTTAGCATAGCACCAACACTCCCTTAAGCCGYTGGATAGAGCTTTATAACGCTCTTGTGTCCCTTGTAMCAGAGCGTCATCCCTTTTTGCCCAAAATCTCTTCAAAATTTGCAATTTGTGGAGGTCCAAACCCTGTTTTTTCACTTGCTRAGCTGCTTTGTGATTCAATGATTCTTCCTTTGATCTTTGACATGTTTCCTCCTGAGAAGTAAACACCTTATTTTTCATATTTTATGCCCTTCTTCATTCTTTTTGAGTTTTTGTTGTTGAGAGCTTGAAATTGATCCGTTGCTTTTTTCCTCTCCTATCTGACTGAGCGAGAACTCCGGTGAAGGACATCTAAAGTCTGTGACTCTTCTCACTTGGTTTTTTGAAGGTCGTTGTTCTTTGAACACTTCATTTTTGTGTGAATTGTTTGGTTTTTGCATTGTTATTTTTTTTCTCTGTTTGTTTCTTGCTTCAATCACAGCAAGAGGGTGTCTGTTGTGTATGCAAAATCTGATCATGCTTGTCTGAATCTCCTTGATCTGAAAAGGTAGTTGATAGGAGAAGTCTTTCGCATTGAATTAGTTATCATTCACATACAAACGGAAAGACACATATTAGTGCTTGATTTTCATATTAGAAGGCATTTTTGAAAATACTTTAGCATTGCATTGGATTCGATTGAGAACCAATTGTTTGAGGATTTTTCATATTAGTGTTTGAAAGTGAAAACGACTCCTTCTCTTTCCTTTAAATAGGCGTTCATTGAAAAGAAATGACTGCTTATCATATTTCATGCATCTTTTTAGGAATTGAGTCCTCATTCTATTAATTTCACTTTCGTGCACCCTTTGAGTAAAGAACAACTATAAAACGAACGCTAATTAAAAACTATCTAGAACATTTTTGTTTTTAGGATCTTCCACCAACAGTAGACTAGGGTTAGCACATTGGATTAGGCTGTGAGTACAACTCTCCAAAGTTTTCAAAACAAACATTAGCATCCTGAGTTAAGGAGAGTCAAATCCAATTATTGTATTGGTTTTCTGGGATCCCCCTCTCACACAGGGGTTATGCACGAGGTCTCATTCGTGTGAGTTACAGAGATTATCCCTCCGTGGTTCAACTGTTTGTAGTGGTTGGATCGTATATTGGGGGTCACTTGGAGGTATACCCACGATTATGTGTGGGAGCCTTTAGGTTTGATTTCAGACTTGTTATCCTGCCCATACGTTCTAGATCGGACTATCGACTATACCCTCCCAGGGACTCACTGCGAATTGGTATCTTCAGTTGCCATAATATTTAGGTACTTACACAAGGTGACGGTGAAGGGAAGTCTCACTGTACCTAGAACAGAAATTGGTCAAACTCACTCGGGCTCCTTGAAGGGTAAATCCACAATTACTGCGTGGAAGCTTGCACCAAGGTGAAAGTTCATTAAGAAGGTCACCATTGTAAGTGTTCCACCATATCCCAGCCCCTTCTCGACTTGATCACGTGACGTTGGATTTCATCACCAACTAGTCCAGTCATCGAGAGACGTTTCCTCTACTTGGTTGATTCCTAGATTTTATTAGCGCATGCTGTTTCTTTTTGTTAGTTGGCCCTAGATTTTTAGTGTGCTCTTCTATTCTCCACAATTGAGCCCGTAGACGATAAAGGTCTTCACCGATCATGTAGGATGCAAGGGCTACCTCCTGAAGGATATCAACCCTTACCTCCTAACCCTCCAGAGGAAAACCACCGTAGAGAGGTAGAAAATACATCTGACGCTGGAAGTGCTATTGCTCCCCCGTTAGATAACGCAGAAGATGCTTTGGGCATGGTTGAAAATCCCACCACACCTGTGTCGGTAACTCCTCTCGAACCACTTTTGGTTCATTTAGACTCCCTTGGGAACGTCATAGATGAATAAGTCCCACGATTACTGGAGAGGATATTTACCAAAACATATATGGGATCCAAGGAACCACTCTTTGGTGATGATTATAGGACTCATGTTCTTCCTAGCACTGCAGTAGAAACCAATCCCACACCTGCTCGTTCTGTATGGAGGACATCATCGGGACGCGATCTCTATGAACATTTCGAATCTATTTGACAACCCTTTCAACCTCATGACCCTCCTAGTGAACCAGGACCATCCGGTCAAACCACGAATCACCTAGTCGATCAGCTTATTCACTGTAGTGCTACACCAACACAAGTCCATCCTAATGTTGGACTCATCACCTCTACTCATCCCCAAAGAACTTCAATCTCTACCTCTATTTCTACAAGTTTTTACTCTACAATGCCACATGTTCCACACGATCCTATTGGGACATATTCTCACCTGAGAATGCAGACCCCTACTGGCCAAACACAAACGGCTGGAGGGAAACCACCATCCAACATACCTTTCCCTCCTGGAGGAATACCTTTCCATGGTAGGCCTACCCCTCCCAGGGGACACCCCCCTATTGATGCTCCTCCTGGAGGGAAACCTCCATTTGCCAATCAAACCCCGGTCATACATCCACCGCTGGCGGGGGGGAAACCCTCATTTGCTGGAAACCCTTCACAATCCTGGGGAGTATCTTCAGGAGGCACTTTTACTCAACCCCACATTGGGGGGCACTTGTATAATAACCCATTAGGGGGAGTATCCAATCCTATCCCTCCCGGAACATCTTACGGACAATCTTATCCATGCGGCATCCAAAATACCACCTGGAGTTCTCTGGGACCACAGTCTTATCCTCCTTATGGGCCTCATGTGTATCCGCCTCCAGGATCTACTCCTTACCATTCTCAAGGCCAAAATGTTTATCCTCCTCATGGGCAAATAAATCACCCAGCCTATAATGTTCAGAACCCACCGGGTTATGCCCATGTTTCTCATGCACCATCGAATCCTTCTTACCCTAGCCAGCAACAACCGTACGTAGGAGGACCTACTGGTTAAAACTATCCACCTAACCCAGTCTATGGTCCTACTAGTGTTCCTATGCCACACCAATATCATTCACACATTAACCGACAACTACCTTTCCTTGCGACTCTGGATCTCCCAGACTTGTCTTGGTTAACTAATGATCCTATTTTTCATTCACCGATTTGGCCAGTCATTCCAGCTATGTTTCCTTCTGATATTCCAAAATTTGACGGAAACCTTGGTGAAGATCCAAACAACCATGTGATGAATTTCCATTTGTGGTGTTCATCAAACTCCCTCATGGATGATTCTATACGTTTTCATCTTTTCCAGCGAACGCTTATCGGTTCAGTAGAAAAGTGGTATATCAAACTACCACGTGCTTATTTTCATGACTTCAATTCCCTTGCCATGTCTTTCCTCACACACTTTCAACTCCCTATTCGCTACGAGACATGTACTGAACTCTTGACCTCCCTTCATCAAACCAACTCCGTGCATATCTCTGACCATATTCATGAGTGGAGGTGACGACGAAGGATGAT
Organism: Picea engelmannii; assembly: GCA_009831015.1. Taxonomy (NCBI): domain Eukaryota; kingdom Viridiplantae; phylum Streptophyta; class Pinopsida; order Pinales; family Pinaceae; genus Picea; species Picea engelmannii. The sequence goes on from ML797761.1 coordinate 275,105, forward strand.
CAAGGAAGTCATTCCTGACATGCTCTTGGCGGAAAGGTTTACTAAATCACTGTTACCCCCGATCGCTCACGATGTCGCTCTGGGTGGTGCGGTCACAGAGGAACAAGCCATTGCTCATGCTCAGTACTTAGACTTGGTTTATTCCCAATCTGGTACTTTGTATGATTTTCTTCCGAATGTTGCTCGAGATAATACTGATCCTTCTAAGCCATCATCCTCATCTCATGCAGATGGTGTTATCGGTTCCATAAAAACTCAATCTTTTTCCAAATAAACTACACCCTCCTCTACCTCCTCCCAAACTCAAATCTCTGAGGTGAATGCAGTTCAATCTGCCCCTTCACAACAATCCGAAGGTAAGAAGAAGACAAAGAATAAATCAAAAAACAATAATCAAACACCTGCTACTGAAAAGCAACCACAACGGAAATTGAAATTCCCATGTAATATTTGTGGTGACGATCACTACACTCGAGATTGTTCGCTTCGCAATGAAGTGGCCAAAAGTTTCCAAGGGAAGTCACAACCCGCTGTGCTTACTCAACCTTTTCCGCAGCAACAATCCATGGCTGCTCAAACCCCCTCTCCTGGGGGCAGTTCTAGCGACCCTAATGATGAGGCCTCGTCGAGTGCACATATTTATATGTTTAATGGGATCAATTTGACCACTCGCTCTAAGACCTACGACACACCAGGTAACCCTGACAGAGGGAAAGACACTAACAGTGTCGGCACTTTAACGAATCCATCATCGTCCTCTGTTAGTCTTCCATCGGTTCATCCTCCGTCTGGACCACTTTAGATTGAGAAACCCACATTTGACTCTATCTTATACCCTCCTAATAGAACTATTTGCAAGGCTACCTTTAATCCTAGTTCACGTGCTGCCCAAAACTACAACATTGTTGAATATTTGGCTCAAGCACCGTGTGTTATGTCTGCGTTAGAAGTTCTACAACACTGCCCTAGTCAACGTAGAACGCTCTTGACTGCTCTTGGCGTTGTTGATCCCGAGTCATCCAATCAGATCATGTTTAACCTGGATAATTATGCATCTCGACTCTCCCACCAACTTGCTTTCCAAGTTGATGTTGTTGTTCACAATCAACAAATCCATCGAACTTTGGATGAGGGAGCCTTAACTTGTGTCATGTCTCTAGCCTGTTGGAAAGGTTTAAAATTACCAGCACTCAACAAGTCCCCAATGATGTTATGCTCCTTCGATGGGCAAGGTTTTCATCCCCATGGGATTTTACAGTCCCTTCCCATCCAATTGGGTGGAAAAACTATTACTGTTGATGTCGAGGTGGTCGTTGCTCGCCTCGATTAGAACTTGTTACTTGGAAGAAGTTGGTTTTATGCTATGACTGTCATTGCCTCGTCGGTCTTTCGATGTGTACAATTTCCTCACCAGGGAAAAATTGTCACTGTTGATCAGTTAGATTTCTGCACCACCGATGCTCACATTCTCGCTACCAACAATATTCCTTTCTTGGGAGACCACAATATCACGTATGAAAGTGTTGGTGTTGGCTTACTGAAAGATTCTAGCCTCATGGGTACCTTCCCTACACCACTTCCACCGACTACACATCATATTGCCACCGTCGATATGATTTTGACCACGACTTATCAATCTTTGGAATCATCTGACCCTTGGATTGTACCTTGCCCTTTGGAATTCGATGCACTAAGTGACACAGTGCCACTTAGTCCAGCCGAAATATCATACGTTTCTTCCCAATCCGCTTCTCCCTCGTCATATTCCCAACATCTATTGGCACTTGATAGTTCCTCGATGCAATCACGGTTGAGTTCCTTGTCGTCTGCAATCGACTACATTTCCCCAATTTTTCCTTCGGATGAATCTATTCCGGAAATGTTTCACATTGATAATTTACCTCGGGATAATAACTATCACTGATCTTCTTTTCTTCCCCCTCGTGAAGAAATTCGGGCAGATATATCGTCTGTCTCCCCTCCTGGTGTTGATTTTTCATCATCTCCCATGATTTCAACTTCCGACGATTTGGATCCGGTAGTGGACATGGTGATTTCTTCGATAGGATTATTTGAGCTTGATCTCCTTACTCTTATCGCGACCCTCGATATGTGTCCCTTTTCGAGTAATTATCTTCCATCCAATGAAGATATCCTGAAGGCCATGACCACATTTTATCCATTGACATGGTACCCTTCCAGAGCATTATCCTCTTGGAAGCCATGATCCAGACGAAACCACGAGCATAGTTTCTCTTCTTTGTGGCAAGCTCGTTAAAAAATGAAACGAAAGTCTTGAGCATAGTTCTTTTCCTGTGTCAAGCTCGTTAAAAAATGAAGCAGTAACCTCTCTTGAACCTTCTTTTCATCCACCCTTCGATGAATGAATCGAAGCTTGGAGGGCATGTCTCCAGCCTTTGCTAATCTTTCTGGAGTTAATCCACTAGATTTCATGCTGGGGGCATACCGAGCTTAGTCTTTGTTCTTTATCGTGCTCGTAAATACATGAGAATGCATCCAGGTAGACTTTTATCTCTTTTTTCGGACCTGTATGGATACACAAAAAAGGAACCCCCTGGAGTCTCCTTTAAGCTCTTTTTAGACTCTCTAAACATGAAAAGATTGCCGAGTGATCTTGCTTCCTTTTACACTCGTTAAACGGTTTGAAAGGGCATCTTTTTAGTGATAATTTATCTCTTTTTCGGCCTTGCGAGACTAACATTATGAAAAAGGACAATATTGGAGTCATCTTTAAGTTGTTTTCAGACTCTCTAAAGACAAAAGGATTACCGAGCAACCTTGTTCTCTTCAAGCTCGTTAAAGTATTTGAAGAAAACGTCTGTTGAGCGATAGTTTATCTCTTTTTCGGTCTCGTCAGACTACTTTACGAAAAAGGAACCGAGAGAGTTCTCTTTTAAGTGTTTTTTCAGACTCTATAATCATGAAAAACCTTTGAGTTTTCTACATTTGGACTCGCTAAATAAAACATTGACAGGTACATACGAGACCGAACCCTTACTTCTTCCAGTTCGTTAAACAAAGGAAGAGGAACTTACCGAAGGTGAGTTATATCGAGCATGTGTTATCCTCCTCGAGCTCGTTAAATTAAAAATAGGTACTCGTCTATCTGGATGGGGGAAAATTTTGAAAGTAGCAAGCCAAGCAGTCTCTTTTTTAGAACATTACCAAGTAACTCTTAGAGTCACCCTTGAACACGACACTTTGTCTTTTGCACGCATTATAATCTGTTGAACCTCTGCACTGAGCCAATCCTTTGAGTTTCTTTCACTCCTCTGGGTCACCCGAAGTAAGTCATAGCATCCACTGCATCGTCAAGTTTTGGTCCATGTCATGTTTTTGTTGTTGTGTCTCAGTGTTCAAGGGAAGTGTCTGTCTCGAGAGTCAGCCATCACAAATATCTTGTCTCAATAACCGTATCAGTCCATGTTCATTTGATCTACCAATTACATATCTATGTTCGTTTCGTGTCGTTGGTGGGGCATACATCAAGGCCCTCCTTCGACGAGCCTATTCCTGTCTACTTCAACACATTATCTAGGAACTAGACTTAGAAACCAGTTAGTACTTTGGGACCTGCATGCCTCAATGGAAAGCCTCCTCACATTTGACAGTGGGTTTACATCATTGACCTCTGATTGGATGATTCCACAGATGTTCAACTTCAGCTCATCCATTCACATTCGTTGGGATGTACTAGAGTAACTTTGGAATCATTGACATTAATGGTGATCTCCCTCGCGCTTGTTGACGGTTTACATTATTGACCAGTAATCAAGTGGTTTCTACCATGTTTGACATCAGGACATCTATTCACATAGTCATATTCGTACTACATCGGGATTGGTAAGAAGACCCTGGGTTGAGTGAACACTTTGATATATACTTTGCCTAGGTTGCGATGGAGTTTCTTTTGAACAATGACACATATACTGTTACATAGATCCACTTTGTATTGGTCATGGCTATGTCTTGTCATCTCATAGATCCACTGTGTATTCTTCATGGCTACGATCAGTTCATGTCATAAGAGTATAGATCCAAAATGTATTTTCAGTGGCTATACCTTTTTATCAATACAATTATGGATCCACAGTGTATTTTATGGCGGCCATATCTTGTAAGTCTTGATCACCCAAGCATAGGTATGCCGACCTTGGGTTTGAAACATGTCATAATATTTGTTGGATGTTTGTGTGCAACTTTTGTCAGTTCCTCTGCATCTATACCCTTTCTTGAATGTCTACAAAGAATTTTAGTTATCAGTTCCTGTCTTCTAACTTCATACTTTGGGGGGCAATCTGTTACACGTAAAAAATACTCACTTTGATAGTGTCACACGTGTCGTCATTACAAAGGTCGCAAGTGTCGCATTTTTCTCACAAGTGTCACGAGTGTCAAGAAATCATATTGTCATGATTCCTATGTCGTGCCTATAATGACATGAGAAGGACACTTGAAACACCTCAAACATTTGATTTGGAAGAGAAGAAATAAGTCAGCAGGATTATGAACCTTTTTCCATTTGAAAGCACCCCAAAAACTGAGTTTTTGGAGGGGAGCGCTCCCCTATACCTCTTCTGGGAGTGATGGAAATCCCCCTTACAATGTCTGGGAGTGCTATAAATCTCCTTTGGATCTTCTGGAGGAGCACTATTGATTTTAGGAGTGTTAGCACCCCCCTTAAGCTTACTAGGGAGCGCTACAGTGCTCTGATGGCCCTTTTGAGGGAGCGTTGCCTATTCTGGGCAGTAGTTAAGTTGTTGAGATGAATGGGGGAAGGATCCTTTCATTCTTGGAAGTTAGTTGAGTTCGAATCCTCAATCAAGCCATGATCCTAGGACAGATCCTCAATTGAAGGAGGAAAATCCTCAACTTCCCCAAGGATATCTCAAGTGGTTAGAGCCTCTCCAAGGGTATATAAGAAAGCTTTCTCATGGTGAAAAGAGGACTGGAAAGGGAGAATCACACCAAACTTATGATCTTATAAGTGGTGCTAGAACAAAGATATTTTGGAAGCAAGAGATCTATGATCTCATAGGGAGAAATCAGTGAAGTTATCATCATTCAGATCATGGATCTTTTGAGCAAGGGGTAGACAAGGAGGACTTGACGAAACTGCTGCAATCCATCTATGGCTATAAGCAATGTTTTGTACTCATTAATATAATTTGCTTGGCCTGTTTATTTCTAATTCGTGTTCAATTTGACATGAATTTGTCTCTTTAGTAGATAGACCTATTTCGTACTAATCTTGATAGAGTAGGAAGTAGTCGTACTTTGTTTTTCTACAGGGCTTATCGAAGAGCGAAAGATTGGAGCTCAACTCGGAGCGTGCAGGGACAAACACCAGTAAAAGGTACTTCTTTTCTCCTTCCTCCTCACACAATAGTCCACCTAGATCTAAAAGGAAGTCAGTGACCATGATAAGCACTTTCTGTCTTAGAGTTAAGAGTCTAGCTCTTTGAGGAGATCTACCTGTCCGCAGGGAGATTTTCCTTCAACAACTGGCTCATTCTAATGCATGATAAGTTGTTCTTCTCATTGTCCCTTCAATTATCCCATTGATCCAGATACACCTAATTATCACATTTCTTAATTTACCAAGCATATTTAGCCTACAACACTAAAGAGTTTCTTGGAGGTCTAACAAATTGGCGTTGTTGCCAGGGAGAGGAGATCGAAGCTCAACTTCCCTGGGATATGACATTAGATCCATATTTGATGATAGACAAAGCATGGACATCAATTGGTTGTAATCATCTATCTGGTGACTCCATGAAGGAAGGATTCAGTGGTGACTCCACAACATTCATATGTCAAAAGCCTTTTCTACTCTTTTGGCTCGGAGGTTTGCACCTCTCAATTTTTCTTCAGTTCCTGGTTTCCCACATCCAGTATCTAATATGTCGGAGTGGGGAGATTTTCTGCATATCTTCAAGGAGAGCAAAGAAGACAATCCTGCAGAACACCTCCTCAAGTTTCATGAGTGCATGGATCTATTAGATCTACAGCATGAAGATGTTCGTATGAAGATGTTTATATTTTCATTGTATGGTGATGCACGTCAGTGGTATTTTTCTTTACCTCCTTCCAATATTTCATCATTGAAGGATTTTCACAGATCATTCACTGAGCATTGCAAAAGGTATTTTTCAGATGAGTTTGCATTTGATAATTGTTGCGATGAATATGAATTACATTGTAAGCTTGAAGATGTAAATATAGAAAGATCTCTCCCTCATAATATACAACAACCCTTTAATAATCTTCAAGATGTTGTGTTTTCCCATCAACATGAACTACAAATGGATAATAAAGAAACTGAATGCTCTCTTATCATCCTCAAGTCTGATTGTTATGAAATCGAAGAACTAGTTTCTTTAGCTACACAAAGAGATGATCATAAATGTATACATGATGTGGTTAATGATAGCATCGAAGAGTATGTTGCAACAGGGAACATCTATCATTGTAACCAAAATATTGGTGATCTTCGGATGGATAACCATATCATTGATGCTTTTGAGATTGTATCAAATGCATATACTGACTTACGTTGTCATGAAGATGAGATTGTCCCCTTTGAAAACCCCAAAGATGATTATCATATTGACACATTAGCGGGTGACAGTCTCAGATCTGCAACAGATTCTAAGGGAAGCCCTCAGTTTTCAGATTTACAGACACAAGGAAATTATAGCAGACATGAATACTTGAAAAGTGATGAGTAGATTGACCAATTAGTAAATGAAAGTATTGCATCTACAGTATATGTTGAAGACAACCCACATTTTCCAGAATTGCAGATAAAGGTAGATTGCAGAAGATATGAAGAAGGTGAGGAGATGAAAAGTCTGGATCAACAGTACATCCTATATGTTTCTCCAACATATATTGAGCAGCCTGCATTCAACAATGAGATTAGTAAAGGCAACCTTCAACATCATTTCAATTTACAGTTGGATCAACAGTCCAAAGAGGTATTTCTTTGTGAATTTGATGACCCTTTTGCTGACTATTTGGAGTTTATGAGAAGCATAAATCCGAAAATATTTATGTCAGATGAAGGTTGGTCTTGTCATCTTTTCAAATTGCATTACCATTATCTATGGTTTCTTTTATCTGTTGGGAAAAGATCAAGCATGATATCAGTAAGTCAATTGCTTTCTTGGCTGCATTGGAAATTTAGTTTTACTTGATTAATCTGCCTTTACTGATTAGTGTAGAAGTAGGCAGAAGAATAAGCTCATCATACGAGCATTTAGATTTTTTTTAGTTGTTGAGTTCATGAATAAGTAGACAGACTATAGACAAGCTACAGGCAGGCTGCAGGTTTGCAGAGGAACAGTTGCACAAGCTACATGACTTCGTAGCCCAACAGACAAGGCAACTGGAACTACTTGTTCTTGGAACCTCACTGGGAGGATTCCATCCTCGAGTAGGAGCCAGTTGTTATCTCCTAAACTAGCACAATCAAAATTGTCATTTTAGGTGATAGGGAGAGGTCCAAAAATTTATTTCTAAATTTTTTCAAGCTTGTTAGACAATCTATTTTCTGTAAATAAACTTGGAACAAACATCGGATTTGGTTTTGTCAAGAAAAAGAGAGAATATTAGGTTTCGGTGGTTTAGGCGGGCCTGAAAAGTGCTCATTAACCACCAAAAGCCTTCGCTTTCGGTAGTTAAAAGGGAAAAAGAAAATCCCAGTTAACCACCGAAAAGGTTTCTATGTGGAAAAAGAAAAGCCCATGCTTTCGCACGTTTTGACTGTCAATTGGTGCAATCATCAAATGGTAACCATAAAAAATTGATGGAATTGGTGAGGTAAGATGTTATCATTACACCCGATCGGGGTTTTGATGCTCTGTAGTCCTTTCGAACCACCACTTGTCATTTCACATGAAGGCTCGACATAACACATAATTTTATGAGTTGATTTTCGGCTAACTGTATTGATTAGTCACATGGCCTTTCAGAACTTCAATTCCTGAGAGGATATGTTAATAATGACTCCATTTAATCATGCTTTCAAATCCATTCATTTAGAAATCAAATCCGAAATTGTGTGTATTAGATGGAATCCCGTGATTTCATTAACAAACCCAACTCTACAGTCAATTGTTGTTATTACCAGAAGAAGCTCGAGCTCTGTTGTTGGTCACCGGGCCATCTGTCATTCAATTCGAAGAAGGCCCGAGTCATCAGGTATTTTAGATTCTGTCAAGTTTTAGTTCAATTATATATGTTACATGAAGTTGAAGTCTCAGCTATAATCCAACCTCAATTGTTGATTAGAATCTATTGAAGGTTTGGTTTATGTGATTCAAACTCCGAGTCACCCTGCTTTGTGCCTTATATCTCGACATACACCCTCTGCTCCTCCTAAACTTTAGGTGTTTGTCTCCTTATCTCATATAGTTTTTGCTAAATTGTAGGGACAGGTCAACTAAATCAATTAGATGTTGAAAGATGGGCCTACTCTCAAGTCTGAGTTAGATGGAACGTGGTATCTAGAGGCACACCTAGAGGTGGCTAACTTTTTTAGACTGGTTGGTGTGTTCTCATACTATGAGAAGCTTAAAGACTTTCACCAATAACTCTCAGAAGCATTTGCACTATCATATGATGGGAGGACAACTATTATAGGCAAGGAGGAATTCATGGTAGATGAAGAAGCCATCACTGAAATTAATGGCCTCCCTAAAATAGGGGAATGTTGGTTCAAGATCACTGTACCTACAAACATTGAGTTTAGATCATATTCGCAGCCTCAACATAAGGATCTCATCTGAAAGAAAGACATACCAATGTCGTTTCTTGAGCCTAAATGGCAAGCTCTGTTGAAGGAAATTTTTGCATACATCACCTATGAAGGTAGGTACAACAGGGTTATGTTTTACCACTTTAAACTATTGAACCATTTCACAGGTAGATCACCTATCAATCTACCCTTTTACCTGCATAAATCTCTCACAAAAATGGCAAGACAGGTCAAGGTGAAACCTACCAAAGTGGCCAGTAGGTTGTCACACCAAGGGTTGATTACACTCATTGTGAAAGAATCCTTGAAGAAGAAATAAGTGGACTGAAATCATTTCCTATTTTGGAATGAGTTCCAAACTAATCTTCAACAGAATGATAAGGGAAAAAATTCTACTGCTAAGAAGTCCATCACCCCTAAGAGTAGTCGAAGAAAAAGGAGGGCTATCTCACCTCCAAGAGAGCCAACAGAATCATCCTCTGCCAAACGAAAAAGAACTAAAAGGAAATTATAGTTTGGGAAAGAAGGTGAAAAAACTGAGGGTTTAGCTGAGAGAGACAACCCCTTGAATCTTCCATACAATGAATCTGAACCTGAACAAGAACACACAGAAGCACAAGGTGAAGAACAAGTTGTTCAAGCTGTTGATGACTACCCTAACCTACCTACTCCTACCCCTCCATAAGAACAGAGTACTCCTATGGTTGAACCATCTGCTAGCAAGCTAGTACCACCTAGGTGAAGAAAGATAAACCAATTGTTGAAAAGTGTTTATGATCTGGAGTATTCAGAGAAGAAAGTTAAGAAGAAAAATGCATAGCTTATTGACAGAAATGCCAAAGTGTATGATATGAGCGAGGAGGTCAAAGAAAAACATGATAAGACTCTTGAGAGAAACAAACTATTGATGAGAGAGAATACTAGGCTTTATAGAAGGCTTAGGCTCTTAAGACTGCAAATGAAAGAACCTCAGACTCCAGTAGCCAGGCATTTAGGGTTAGAAACCCTAGCCAAATTGGCCACCTCCTTGGAGAAAGAAACAGAGACCAATACACACCAGTTGGAGTTTTCCAGCCCTGGGAGAGGAGGAGGAGCATCATTAAACAGACCCTGAACCTTCAACAACTCAGCAAGGTAATCAATTTTTTTAGTTTTGAAGTTTTGGACAAAGATTAACTTTCGGTGGTTTAGGCGGACCTGAAAAGTGTTCATTAACCACCGAAAGCAGAGCTTTTGGTAGTTAAGACACCCAATTTTTCCTAGTGTTAACTACTGAAACCTGTCACTGGCCAGATTTGGTGAAATTTTGCCCAGATCAAAGTTTTACTGATCTGAATCACTTGAAAACGCTTTTAATGGATAGATGTTGAATTATAGAGTCAGATTCAAGATCCATTTTTGATGTAAAAGAGTTATAAGAGGTATTCAAGTTGGTTTTGGTACCTATTGTTGTGGCAACGAATTAGGGTTTTTTTCCAAACTCAGCAAATTTGAATCTTATCTCCTTCAAGAGTCATCAAATAACCTTGGAAGGCTATTCTGCATTGCACAAGGACTCTACATCATCTGAAGACCATGAAATGTGGAATTGACCTAATTTTGAGGATCATTCCTTATCTTTTGTAATCTAGTTTTTGACTTTCTATATTTAGTATTTATGATCCACTCTTTCAGGATCTAAATACTGTATTGTAAGGCTATAAAGCCAAAGACATTTGGAGCACCAAGGGGGTTCAATCTTGGATACATTTAGGCTCATGTACTTAGACTCTTATATTGATATGAATCATAGTCTTCTTTTGCTACCAATGTCAGATTTTTTCATGTGTTTCATTACTCTGTACTTTGATTCAGTTTAGCTCATCTTTGAAGAACTGTTATCTTCTTATTTAGCTCATGAATTTGAATTAAAGGATCTCTTACTATCTTGTATGACCCTGCATGTTAATGTACTTGGTTATCTAGATTAGTGTTCTTCATATCCTATTCCAATTACTTTATCTGATTATTGATTTCTAAAAGCACTGACTCATTCTAATGCATGATAAGTTTTTCTTCTCATTAGTCCTTGAGTTATCCCATTGATCCAAATACACCTAATTATCACATTTCTTAAGTTACCAAGCATATTTAGCCTACAACCCTAAAGAGTTTCTTGGAGGTCTAACACATACCAACATTTTTGACCTTTTAATGTTTCTCTTCTTAAATGGCCGACAGTTAAGTCAAGTCATGCACTAATGAAAAACTTAAAAACTGGCCATGAAGATTATGCTGCAACTTTTGTCATCGATAAAGGAGACCACACAATTGGAAATATCGTTCCCATGCAATTACATAGGGATCCAAATGTGCTCTTTGTTGGCTACAAATTGCCACATCCGTCGTGATACAAGATTATTCTCAGGATCCAAACTACAAGCCAATCTTCTCTAATGCAAGCTTATAACTTGGAAATCGATGATCTTGATAAAGATCTCGAACATTTGAAAAGATATTTTGAGGATGAGTTGGTGCATCTTCAATCAAGAATCTTGCTACCCATGCCCACCACTAAGCTTATGAAAATATTCAATTCCATTGACAGTCATTGATGTTGTTAATGACTTTAACCCAACACTTCATGCATGTGCTTCAACCAATGTTGATAAATCCTTCACTTCCAAGCATAGAAAACATTTTTTTACATCCAAATATAGCCATTTCATCCATTCACCTACAAATGGGAAGGCATAAGTTGTATCCAGCAAGAAACTCCCATGAAATAAATGATAGGGGATGGAAATAGCAATGAAACCAACATCTAAGAGATTTGTTGTGAATGTGTGCTCGGGTGGGCTCACGCAGGTTTGAAATAGTTAAAAAAAACTACCGCGAAGGGAGTAAGTTGATATGTGGGTGAAGCATTTCCTAAATCTTTGTTCGATTAATTAATTCTTACTATTTTAGGTCTAGTTACAACAAACACACCCTTCTCCTCACTAGATATATGGCTGGAACCATCTAACTTTAGTTATTGCTATCACTGCGGGATTCACTGACTATCACTGCGGGCATTATGCGGCCAAAAAGAAACAATATGAATGAAATGAAACAACATTATTAGTCGGTGAATGAAATGAAATGACTAGAAAGTAGCCAGAAAGAAACATTAGTCGGTGAAAGCAATGAAACGACCAAATGGCTAGACCACAAATCCTTCCATATGAAGTGCGCAATGGCAGTGCCTGTAACTAAAAATCAAAATGCCGATGAAACTGGTTTCTGGAAGACGTAGACACAGGAGCATAGAGTTCTTTATCTTGTTTTCAATATGTTTCTATGTGGGGCATTTTTTGAAGAAGATAACTCAGTCACTATAGCCTTCTGAAAGTTCAGTAAACTAATGGACAACCACTTTATCAAAGCTGCGAATGAATGGGAACCTTTTTGTGTTGCAGGTTTCGGCGTGGGCGCAAGCTTGACAGTCTCAGCCTGAAAATTTTATTTTACATTTAAAAAAAACAACTGTAATTTTTTAATTTTTTTTTTTCGGTTTATTATTTATTTTTGATTTGTTGTATTACTAATTTAAAAACAAAATTGGAAATTTTAAGAAAAATTCAAACAAAATGTTTTAGCAAATGGGGATCCCAAGTCGAAAATTGAAGCAATTTTTTACATGTTTTTCATGAAAACATTAGAGACATCCTACTTTCTAACGCAAAAACTGAAAATAACATCCTACCTACTCTATGCTAATTAGAAGTTAGATATTAATTACGTGTAAGAAAATTTCCAATTTAACCATTTGCGTAATAGGAGAAAGAATATATTCACATGAAATTTCGAAAATTGAAAATAAAAATGTATAGAAGTATGAGAAATCAATTGCGGTAAATGCGATACAAAGAAATAGGGAAGAAAACATTGAACTGTCGTGATACTCGCTTGAAACCACCATTCAATGAGGCTTTCATATGCGTAATTTTCGTTCTGATTTAGCTTAATTGCATTCTCTTGTTTTTCCTCCTCGATCTTTTATTCGAATAGTTGTTCCTCATTTGATTCTTCAAGTGTCTATTCTTGTTTTGCTTCAGGAGGAGAGGCTAAGTCTTTGATTTCTATCAATCTCTCATCTTGTTGAGAAGATGAGATCTCGGCTTTTGCTAGGATCTGAGAGAGTTGTTCCAAGGTTATATTCATTCTAAAATCATCTTACTGGTATTCAAATTAGATACTACAAATGGAAAATTTGTACAAAGAAGTACAATACATTACAAAACAATACTAGTATAAAA
>ML797761.1:300065-325605 GCA_009831015.1 Picea engelmannii
ATATTTTTGTAAAAATATTCAAATTTCTAAGGATTTTATATAGTTTTTATAAAATTTTGGCGATTTTTAAGGTAAAATAATTTTATCCTATAGAATTTGGGCGAATCATTTTTAAAATAGCGAATCTCGTTTTTGGAAAAACCTTGGAAAATTAGCCCAAGAGCGAAATTTAGCCCCTAAAATCATCCATGGTGGTGGGATGAATTGTAGGCTGACAGATGCTGCAAAGGCAAGAAGAAAATCAAAAGATGGGATAGAATGGTTGCAAAGATGAAAGCCAAATTTATACCCAAGGATTATGAAATCACTTTGTTTTGGAGGATGTAGAATTTGAGATAAAATCTGATGTCAGTGAAGGAATACACTGAAGAATTCTATAGGATAAACATCAGAGCAGTTCATTGGGAAACCGATGATGAAAAAGTTGTCAGGTACATGAATGGTCTGTGATATGACATTCAATATGAGATGAGCATGATGACCATTCGGACTGTGGAAGATGATTATCAGATGGCTCTGAAAGATGAAGAGAAGCTGAGCTAGAAGCAAGTTCAAAGAGGTTGAGGAAGAAGTCAAAGCAGAGGCAAGACAATTGCCCAAGGCAGGACTCAGAAACCTAAAGAAGAGGAGAAGAAACCTCAAACTCAACCTGAGAGAGGAAGAAGCTCAGAGGGAAGGAAGAATGATGATAGAAATACTTTTTCTCGAGCTAGAGGATGAGGAAGAGGTAGAGGAGGTGAAGTGAAATGCTTTGTCTGTGGAAAATTTGAACATAAATCCTATGAGTGTTCAGATAAGAAGAAATATGGTGGTGAAACTCACATTACCGAAGCTCAAGGACAAAATGTTGAGGTAGAAGACACTGAGGGTGGAATATCTTTGATGATGAGGAAATTTATCTTGAAGCTGGAGAAGGAAGTAGAGAACCCAACCCAAAGAAACAATATGTTTCAGACTTCTTGCAAAAATAAGGATAGGGTATGCAAGGTCATAGTGGACAGTGGTAGCACATACAATCTCATATCTATAGAAATGGTAGAAAAGATGGAGATGGAGACTATTGTACATCCAAGCCCATACAGAGTTTTGTGGCTACAAAAAGGACATCAGGTAAATGTCACTAAACAATGTTTAGTTGAATTTAAAATAGGAGATATAAAGATGAAATATTATGTGATGTCATTCCCATGGATGTTTGTCATCTATTGTTGGGCAGACCATGGCAATATGACAAAAATGTAGTTCATGATGGGAGAAAGAACACATACACCCTGGAGAAAAATAGTAGGACTCACATGTTGCTGTTGATTAAGGATAAAGAGGTGGAAAAAAAAATGAGCAACACTATACTTCTCATGAGTGGGAAGGAACTTCTTAATGAGGTTGAGAAGAAGGAAGATACACAATTTATTGTGGTCAGGAAGGACAAAATTGTTTTGACCAGTACAAGGATAGATGATTTACCAGAAGAAATCCAGGAGTTGCTGGGAGAGTTTTCTGATATAGTAGTGGACGAAGTACCTTGTTTGTTGCCACCTATCAGGAGTATAAGCCATCATATCGATCTTATACCTGGAGCCAGTTTTCCAAACAAAGCAACATATAGGTTGACGCTGCAGGAAAATGAAGAAGTTAAGAGACAGGTCCAGGACTTAATGGACAAAGGATTGATTCGAGAAAGCTTGAGTCCATGCGTTGTTCCGACAGTGCTCATACCAAAGAAAGACAGAGGCTGGAGAATGTGTACAGACTCAAGGGAAATCAATAAGATTACCATCAGATACAGATTTCCATTGCCAAGGATGGACGACTTGATGGATTGCTTGAGTGGAGCAAAGTTTTTTCAAAGATTGATTTGAAAAGTGGATATCATCAAATTTGAATGAGAGAAGGTGATGAATGGAAGACAACATTCAAGACGAATGAGGGGTTGTATGAATGGCTTGTCATGCCATTTGGCTTAACGAATGTGCCCAGTACTTTCATGAGGTTGATGAACGAAGTCCTGAAGGATTTCATTGGGAAATTCATCATTGTATATATTGATGATATATTAATTTTCGGAAAGATAGAAGCAGAACACTTAAAGCATTTAGTTGCAGTAATGAGAAGATTATAGCAAGAGAAATTGATGATTAATATGAAGAAATCGTCATTCATGAGAACAAAACTCGTTTATTTGGGTTTTGTTATCTCTGCAAATGAGCTGAAAATGGATCCGAAAAAGATAAAGGCGATTAAGGATTGGCCATCACCAAGAAGTATATCTGAAGTATGAAGCTTCCATGGTTTGGCTAGCTTCTACAGGAAATTCATCCGAAACTTCAGTGGAATTACCGCACCGATGATGGATACGGTGAAGAAGAGACACAAATATTTTCACTGGATAGAGGAAGTAGAGAATAGTTTCAACCTGCTGAAGAAGAAGAACATTGAGCAACCAGTTTTGGTTTTGCCAAATTTTAGCAAGACATTCCAGGTCAGGTGTGGCACGAGTGGATTTGCAATTGGAGCGGTCTTGAGCCAAGACGATAGGCCGATCACATATTTCAGTGAAAAACTGAGTGAAGTGAAGGTTAAGTACTCCATGTATGACAAGGAGTTCTATGTCGTCATACAAGCATTGAAGAAATGGAGACATTATTTGGTTCCCAAGGAGTTTGTTTTGTACAATGATAATCACTCTTTGAAATTCGTGACTCGACAGGAAAAATTAAACCAAAAACATGCTAAATGGGTTGAATACATGCAAAATTTTACTTTTGTGATTAAACATAATTCTGGAACTGCTAACAAAGTTGTTGATGCTTTGAGCAGGAAATGTTTGCTTATGTAGGAATTCAGAGTCAAGACTTTGGGTTTTGATAGCCTCAAAGAAATGTACAGGGATGACCCAGATTTTAAAGAGGCATATGAAGCATCTGAGAATCCAATTCTCAAGGACAGAAGCCAATGGAATGAATACATGATCTAGGATGGATTATTGTTCAGGGGAAATCAGCTATGTATTCCGAAATGCTCCATGAGGGAGAATTTGATGAAGGAAAAACACAGTGGTGGATTGGCCGGACATTTTGGTCATGACAAGATGTTCTCAAAGTTGAATGGCTCATATTTTGGCTAGGGATGAGGACAAATGTCAAGAAATTTGTGGACAGGTGCAGAATTTGTCATCACATGAAAGGGAAAAGACAAAACATAGGGTTATACCAACCATTGCCCATACCTGAAAGGTCATGGGATGCAATGAGCATGGATTTCATATTTGGACTACCAAGGACACAGAGATGATATGATTCGATCTTTGTGGTAGTCAATAGATTTTCAAAAATGGCACATTTTATACCATGCCAGAAAACCAGTGACACAACTCATATTGCGAACCTGTTTTTCAAGGAAGTCATCAGACTTCACAACTTTCCAAAGAGTATCATTTTTTATCAAGATACCAAGTTCATAGGGCATTTCTTGAGGACCTTATGGAAGAATTTGGGGACAAATTTGTCTTTTATCTCAGCATATCATCCTCATATGGATGGACAGACAGAGGTCATAAACAAGAGATTGGGAGATTTGTTAAGAAGCCTAGTGACTGAACACCACAGTCAGTGGGATCACATTCTTCCACAAGTGGAATTCGCTTACAATGATTCACTCAATAGAAGCACAGGGCAGATTCCATTCCAAATTGCATATGGAATGCAGCCAAGAGGAGTTTTTGAATTGAAATATTCGGAACGAAATGAATTTAGGAGTGCTAGTGCAGAGGACTTTGTAGAAGGAATGAAGGAGCTTCACATCCGAATCAAGGAACGATTGCAGAGTTCAAGTCAAGAGTACAAGCGGAGAGCAGATCAACACAGACGAGAACTTCAATTTGAAGTTGGTGATGTGATTCTTGCGCATCTGAGGAAGGAAAGGTTCCCAAGGGGAACGTATAATAAGCTGAAGATGAAAAAGATTGGACCGTGCAAGGTCATAAGGAAATTTGGGGCAAACACATATGAGATTGAATTACCCGATGGGGTCGGAATCTCACCGATATTCAATGTTATGGATTTGTACCCTTACAGAGATGAAGAAGCAGGAACAGAGGAGGAACAGAAATAAATTCAATGGATAAAACAAATGCCTGTAGCTATAGAGCGACAGATGGAAAGCATAATTGACAAAAGGGTTAGCAAAAAGACCAGGAGAAAAGAGTATTTTGAATACTTGGTCAAATGGAAGGGACATCCAGTTGAAAATGCCAGTTGGGAGGATGAAGCAGCAATTCATAGGCATGGACAGACCATGCAAGAGCTCATGAACAAGAGTTCATGAAATTTTTTCAAGCGAGGGAGTATGATGCAGGAGCATTGTACAAAGCCAAAGCCGAAGCACGCACCTAGCCAAAGGAACAACTGGACGTGCAGATGGGAAAAAGAAGCATGTTTTTATGAAAATAGTTTAAATTTTGAAATTTGAAGCATTAATGTAATAGCTAGGAAAAGGCATACTTACACTTATATCTTGGAGATATGAACAGATCTGGAGAGATTACTCTCATATGCCAGATGTATTAGGCATTTAATTCTGTTAATGTAAAGTAGGTAGATATGAATGTTAGATTAGACAGTTTTAGAAGCATAGATGGGAAAATGGATATAGACACCCTCATCCTTGTATTATGGTAGATTTTGGATGATCACTCAAAATTCATAAGCTGTAGAGCTGTAGCAGAGAGCTGTAGATAAGAACCCATGTACAGGAGCACTTGAGTTAATATATGAAGCCTTGACTCAATTTTCATGGTGTTGTGATGCTTACTGTTTCCATTTGTTGAATGTTATATTTACAGTTGCTTTGTTTCTCTGTATGCATTTGTTTCAATGATGTGTTATGTGTGTGATTTCATGTTGAGTGTATGAAGTTTGAGAGAGGAGAAGAATGCGTTTCAATTGTTTCTCTTCCTGAGAATTCCTGCAAGGAGTGCAATGAACGTCCGCAAGGTGTGCATTGACGAGGGTCTGAGTTTTATCTCAGAAAGCTCAGGAGAGATACCGTTGTTCTCATGCCAGTTGAAGTGCAGGTGAAGCATAGAGTCGTGTAAGGTGTGCGCAGGCCAGTTGAAGCCTTGGATTTTATAAATCCAGAAGGAAGGTTGAAGGACCATTGTTGCAGGGAGTGCACAAGGTCAGAGATCCAAATAACCAGAGGTTATTTGAAGGTTTTCCGCAAGGAGTGCGAGCAAGGATCATTTTGGAAGCTTGAGTTTATAAGTGAAAGCTCAGGAGGGATTTAAAATTTGAAGTGTTCAAAGGGAGACGAAGGCTGAAATCATCTCATAGAAGTTAAGTTCAGGAGGGAGAATGTCGAGTCATTTGGACAGAAGTCCTTGAGGAGTGCATCTGTTTGTCAGAATTCTCCGTGGAGAAATCATGAAGTCATGAGGACCATCAGATCCAGAGGAGCTATGAGGTGGTTAGGAGTTGGATGAATCCGCCACCTCGACATCAAGAATCAATGTGAACCGTTGATCGTGATCAGTTTGAGCCATCAGATCATTTTGAAAATTCAGTATCCATAAGTTTGAAGTGTAGACCAAAATCCTTGGTCACTCTAAAACCCGAATCGTGAAAGGGATAATCAAGTGTGAAATTTCAATATTTCTAGGTTCGGCATACCGAAAATATCGATGAAAAGGAATCGGGACTTTAGCATTGAAAATCCCAAAGTCACGAAACGTGACATGCCTTTGGTGTGAAACATCAGCATTTTGGCATATTGGGGTTCGACATTTCAGAAATTATGATGACAAGGAGCTAGGGTGATTTGCTTTGAAAACCCTGAAGTCACGAAACACGAAGTGTCATCGTAGTGAAATTTCAGCATTTTGGATTTCTAGGGTCCGGGAAGTAGAGGAGACAAGTGATCTTTGGAGCCGAGATTTTCAAATCCCTGGTACACGAAATCCCGAAAAAGGGTCGCTATTTTGAAATTTGGGAATTGGTGCGGCAAGTGAGTTGGGATCGAGAATCACAAACTCCCGGTATGCAGAGTCCTGAAAGGCCATCAATCATGAATTCCATGGGACGTTGAGCCCATTTCGGCATTCCAACACTTCAGAATTCTAGGAATCATAAGGAAAGAGGAATGATTGTTGGGTCATTCGCTCAAGTTCCGATAAACCAAATTTAGTGGCAACAGGTGGTGTGTGTTGGAGGAGTCAACCTTCGTTGATGTTTCACATTTTGGCATTTGCCAAGAGCTGTGGAAATACATCGGGACTCTCCAACTCCCGGTACACGAAGTCCTTTTTGGCTCAAACAAAGGGTTTGATTAACCTGAGGGAAGGGGGTCTGCGTCAGTTCTTCTCTACTTTCTCTCTTCCTCTCATCCTCTCCTCCTCTAAAATCAAGAGAGAGCCCTCTTATTTATACATGCGTGATTTGAAAAGAAGATAAGCAACTCATAATTACAATTCCACTTTTCTCTCAACCAATTTTCTATAATTACATAGTACTTATCCCTTCAAACCCTCTCCACTTTTCTCTCAACCAATTTTCTATAATTACAAAATACTTATCCCTTCAAATCCTCTCCACTTTTATCTCAACCAATTTGCTATAATTACACAAATTCTCTCATGATATTCCTCCTTGAAATTAGCTTGAATTATCTCCTTCAAATTGTCAAAAGATGGAGAAAACATTCAAGAAACTTTTGAATACAACTTGGTTGAAAGATTCAAATATCCCTACATTACAAAGCTCACACAAATCTTTTAGATATATATGAAAAATATATTGATTTCTAATATTTAATCACAAATTCTCTTTTAATACTAAAATAAATGATTTGGAAAATAATAAGGCTAAACCCATATTTAATTATGAAAATGGTATTAAAGAATGGTTTATGGAGCTGTAGAATATGGATAAATGTGAAGAATGGTGAAAGGAAAGAGGATTAAAACGCGACAATTCTGAGACTCAACATGCCACTAAATGAAACCTAGAGTCATTAAAGAGTGTAAAACCCATTTTAACAACTGGTGTGTGGGGAGCCTCCTCTAACATAGGAGTTAAGAACGAGGTCGCATTAGGAAAAGTAGGGTGATTACCCCTCTCTTTTTGTCTTGGTGTTTTCTATATTTCTTCGATTACTACATATACGAGGGTTTTGTTGGTGAAAAACCTATATGTGAGGTAGCTCTTTCTAATCTCCAGACATAGTTACCCTACCCTTAAATTTGGTCGAACTTGTGACTGTTCACTCACTCATTGATTGTGAGGTGGTTGACTTAGTGACCATTATTAGGTAGCCTATAGAGGTGACTGCAGGTGGTATGTTCCTGTATTACCTAGGGCAGGAATTCATTCATAGTCTCAGTTTCCCTAGAGGGTTCCCTCTTTAACAAAGGGTATTTGCGAAATTCAGGACTACTTTGCGTAGATCATCATAACTTCACTTCACACCTTCGCTACCCAATATTGTGGGGAATTTGTCTCCCCAGAGGGTTTTTTTTCAGAAGGGACCCTGAGACATTGGTTTTCTTATTGTTGTCCTAGATTTTTTAGGGGTGTGATCTTTGGTTACGAGTCTACATCAACTTTAGGTTGATTTGTTTTTATTTACACATATTATTTTCACCATGGATGAATCACCATATTGGTCTCATCAATTATGAGGAATTGATCCCATATGAAAGGTATAACCACCTCATAAGCAACGTGAAATAGGTGACCGAGAATTAAAAGAGTCTCATTTCTAGTTTGAGGAGAGTGGGCTTGTTGAAATGGAAGTTGTTGTTGAAAATTGTCCACCCAACTTTAACCCTCCTTTCATTGACTTTGATACCCCCATACGAGTCCAGGTTATGGAGTTGTTTAGTGAACCTTTTTTTTTGTTTAGTGACCCTCACACCATGTTGGTCCCAAGTGTTTCATCCAATGTGGCTTAGCCATCAATACAATCCCTGAGTGTGACTAGGGGCATCCTAGTGATGTCCACCTTAGCTTCCCTAAGTACCATTGGAACTGCACCATATTTTTCCATGGCATTGAGTGTTATAGAAATTTTTTCCACACTCCATGCATCTTGATTCGATGGCCTTCCATTTCCCTCTGCACACTCAAGTTCCCCCAGTTTTTTCACTCGAGTTAAAAATACAAATTTTTGTCCATATAAGCGGGCCAAAGTTAGACAACTCGTGTATATGTAGGTTGCTCCATTACATCCCACGTACATCAGGTTTTGTGATAACAACTTTAAAATATGTCAAGTTTCCATGCCATGTTATGAGATCCATGATCCTTGACCTTCCATGTACTGGAAACTCTCTAACCCGAGCCTTCAATTCCATTTGGAGGCTATAAATTGAGCCATATACAAGCCTTGAACACACACATCCTTGAGATCAAACACACTCTGAATAATTTTCACTTCATATTGAGTCTGCATCCCTTTGTCCTTGAAAGTCTAAACTTATTGTGTTCATCCTCCAAGCTCTTCCTATCTTGAGAAGGAGAAACTCAATTGCGCCTACTACTTGCAAGCTTTCTTTTGTGGAAGATTGAAGTGGTGAATGCCCAACTGGAGGGACTTAGTTTATTGGTTCCAATATATGTTGTTACAAAAGTTTGTCACCTATGTACTTCTATTGATTACAATAATAGAAATACTCTTTTCTCTTCCAATTATATGTCACAAATATTTACATTACTTTCCATGGGCATATTTTTTATACATGTTAATGGATTATGCTATTTTATATGTTAGATTTCTATATAATTTCTATATGCTTGTATATATTGATTGTTGAGGACAAGTTGCAGGAATCAAGCTTTCAGTCGTGAGATGAATCAAGGTCTTCTTCAAACATCTGGACGAGGTAGGATCTTAGCCTTCTCTTGTTAGAATTTCTATTTATCTATCATACTTGAGTTTAGAGTTGATTTATGGGTGTCGTTTCACCTATTGTCGTTTACCCCTTTCCATAGATATTTTCATCATAACATAATAGGCGACTCCGCTAGGGAGATATCCCTTTTGGGGTTTTGGGTGATTTTTCTCCTTCATTTCTCTTTGTTTTCTTGAGTTTCTGTGTCGAATGTTGCTTAACAATATTTATGTTTCTTTTCATATGATTTTCTTGGCCTAAACCTCACCATGGCAGTGTCTTCTTTAGAATATGTGGGTTTTCCCTTGACAATCACGTGCATACGTGATTTTTCAGTTCTTAGGGTGCGTACATATGCTTATGTTCCCTAAACACTCATGTATACTATTTTTTGATCCTTTTTTGTTGATTTTAATGTTTTTTTGGGTGAGTTTTGTTGGTTTCGATGACTTCTTGGGTCCCTGTGTTAACTGTTGAGTGCCTACAAAGTGATAGGAAGCCACATTATTGGTGAATATTTTGGGCAAACTCATTTCGTGTCATTTTTCTCATTTTGTTTTACTTGCATTCTAGTCTAGATAGTCGCTTCTTAGTGTCCTTCTTGGCTTGTCTCTTTTTTCTTACAGTAGGGTATTCCTTGGAAGTTGTTTATTTCGTCCTTCCATTTTCATTTCAATATTTTGAAAATACAAAAATATATTTATTTCTGCATTTTATCCAAAGAATTTGTACTTTTGGCTACATTACATTAGTTTTGACATGTTAGGAAATATTTCACTTCATTGAAATTATAGAGATTGATTTCTAATAACAACATTTAGAAGCATACCATATCTTTGAAAATCAATACTAGTATTTAGCAGTGTTTTTATATTTTCTTCTTTTATGTTAAGTCATCATACCATCAGTTTCACGATCACACCTCTTGACTAAGAAAAATCCATTAAAATTAAAGATAAATAATTAAAATTGATTAGAAACGATTTTATTTTTCTAGGTACACAAACAAGTGGAGGACCTAGGGCCTTGAAATAGTATTTTGTGAGTAAACTTCTCCAAGGATATAAAACTCATTGTATGTGTCTGACCAAGGAGCGGTGACACCCATTATGTAATTTTTGTCCTCAAGAGGCTCCACTCACACTAGAGTTAACCACCAGGTTTTGCGAAGTTGGTTGTAGAGATAGCCCTCTAATACCTTCCTAGTGTTAGAGATATTTCTTGGGTTCTATTCATATATAGGGATTTTTCTAGTGCATTTACCTCCTTGAGAGGTGGTGATTTAGAGATTTCTTGCTTTTATACCCTTCCCATATGATGGAATAAACTCCTGACTATTCACCTGAGAATTTCTTATACTATGGTGACTTTAGTTACTTGACCTAGGTATCCACATAGGTTTCTTACATGGGTTATTCTACAAGTACCCTGAGTCAGATAGGGATAGAAAAACACATAGACTTTATGGAATATTTTATTTCCAGAGGAATCTGACCGACTTAACTGTGAAACCCACGAGGGTCCTTATAAATAATTTTGTTACCTCCACTCTATTATTTGGAAGTCTCATCCCCTCCTAGGAGAGAAATATGTTCTTTATTTTGGGAGGTCCCTTTCAACCATCCTCTCTTGTTTGCATGCATTTGGATTCTAGTTTTATTTATGAGTGTGTTCTTTGTATACTAGTTGGCCTTAGGATTTCACTTTGTGTCATGATTTCTACATCGTCGTGGAGCAGGACCAACCTCCCCATTGGTCTCCTCGTATTTTGAAGCTACCACCACGATTAGATACTTTACCGAAGCTTCCTCCTAAAAGGAATAGAGTTAATGAGTGTGGTACATAGATCTCCACTACTTAGGCTCACGATCATCCTATTCTAAGTACCTTTTTGAATCCAACCTCCATTAAGGTTGGTGGAACCCCCGTAACTCCATCATTTAGCTCTACCCATGTCATGAGCTCAACTCAGTCCATGGGGATGTATCCTTTTATATTTTTGAATGGTATGACTTTGTCATCATCAATATTTTTTCCCCCTGAGACCTTTTTGATGGGGATGCCTTGTTATAGTACTCAGTCGATGCCTCTGGTCTCTAATCCCTTCTCTTATGGTATGATGAATATGACTTTATATATGTCGTCCTCCTTTTTGACACCCAACATCGACGCTAGTTTTGGGTTGGAGGGCACGTTCCCTCCTTGTAATCCTTTCCCGGTGGGTGGGCCGTATATCCCTCAGTCATTTTCTATGATGGGCATTGGAATCCTCCTTCCTCCAGACCCAATCCTAGATATAATTCTCAAGGGTGGAATGCACATATTTGTGATTTTTGTACTTCATATATCTATCCATCTATCCATCGTCTACAATTTCTTTTCCCGCGAATGATTCTTTTATGGAAAATCCTCCTCCACCCTCTAATATTACATTGGGGTGGGATCAATTTTATAACATGAGAAAACCCCCACACAAATTTCCTTCATTAGAGGGAAATGGATATCCTCATACAGATAATCCATATCATATCGCTTTCTCCTCACAAGAATTCCCATCTGGGAGGATACCTTCACAATCATTCATATCACCAACCTCTACTAGTCATGTTGGAGATAGGTCAACAACCTCTGCAATTCATTTTGAAGACCTGCAACTAGCTGCCACACATCATGCTGGGGGTACAACTCTAGTCACTGCTAGTCACACTGCACAAACATCACCAAACTCTTCAAGTCATGTTGGAGATCAACTACTAGCCTCTGCAAGTCATGTTAGGAGCATGTCACCAACCACTGCAAGTCATGATGGGGGCATTGATACAATTGATAAGCCTAGACGTATAAGATGTAATCCTAAGTTCCTTTGTAGACTTTGCAAAGGAGGTCACCTAACTTGTTTATTCCCTACTATTGTGGTATTGTGAGAAGCATGGTCCTTGTCTGATGGCCCTATAGGTTCCGAGTCATCTTCGGTTTCCCAACAATATGATCCTTCTTTAGTTGATGTAGTGGTCGTGTTGATGAAATCTTTGGCCAACACCACACTTTTGTTGGGGGGTGATGTGTCACTTGACCATGCTATATTGCATCCTATTCAACCAACGGTTGAAGAAGTGATCATGCCAATGAAATTTTCTGTCAATCCCACTCTTCTCTTGGAGAGAGGCAAGTTTAAGGAAGTGACATTCCCGATGAAGTATTCGACCAATCCCACTCTTCTTTTGGGGGGTGATGCATATTTTGACCATGTCCTTATCATTTATAGTTATGTACCTTCTGAACAAGGGGGGAATTTCACTCTCTCTGAGTACTTTCCCTCCACGTCCTAGTATGGTTTCCTTTGAGTGGAATGATTTTGTAGAGCCTTTCCTTCTTTCTTATCCACCCTTCCAGATAATGTAACACCCCGGGTTTCGGACCCCCATTTTAAATAATGTATTGTTACAATGCTGAGAGGCCTGAGTGCCCAAACAATTATTAAAGGGCTAGTATGCCCAAGACATGTAATTTTTTTTATCATTATTATTAATAACTACATCACTAGCTGCTAGACGGACAAGGAATAGAGTTATAGGGGGCTATGATTCCACAAGAGAGGGGACTTGAGGGGATAAATGTTTATTTCCTATTTTAATTACCCTTTTTGTATAAGGGAGGGGATAAGTTACGTGAGCTTCTTGGGGAAGACTAGGAGGTTCTTGATTCCCCAAAAAAAATACTTAAACCCATCCTTGGTCTGATTGTGGGGTTTGTCATTGGCTCGTTTGCTCCTTCACTTCTGCATTCATACCATTATTTCCCTCATGCACTTTCATCCACCCACTTACCCATTCATTGATCCATCCCCACCTGTGTCTTGGATTAGTAAAGGGAAAGGAACCACTGAATATTAGCCATGAGATTGTTGTTTGTAGTGGTCGCTAGTGCAATCCAGCCATGAATTGAGACCTGCATGTCTAAGATGCGTTGGCCTGTGCCCTGTTTTGCTCACAACTGTGAGTCCTGAGAGTTCTAGCATTGATATTCTGGACCAGTTGTGTTGGATCCTTGGAAGGAGAAGGACTTTCAAAGGGACTGCGTGGTAGAGAAGGGTGGAGATCCATTCTCTTGGGTGGTAAAGGCTGGGTAGAAGAGGGTTGGGTAATTGGATTGTTGTGGGTGCTAGGAAACCTGTGAGAGCTTGAGAGCTGTCTGGTTTGGGAACCCAAGTAACACTCTGAAACCATCCTTGTGGATTCATAGCCTTGGCTCGGGGGTGACATTGTTGTTGATATTCAGAGAAGTAGTGTCTACGGTTGGGTGGAACATCCTTGGTCTACAGCTAGTTGGTGTCTTCTTTTTATAAAGATAAGTGCTCTCTGTTGTGATATTATTATCTTTGTATGAATGTATTTCGGTGTGTATTTTAGTTATCGTTTAACTAAATCTTATGTTATGCATTCTTACTGGATATTTCTATGCATGTTGTTAAACTATTTATCTTATGTGTCCTTATTAAATGAAATTAGGTATCGGTAAGAGTACGAAGACCAAGGGTGGGCTTGAAGGTAGCACACCCTAGCCTGTGGGTGGTTGGGGATGTTATAGATTGGTATCATAACTTCTGTTTGAAACACTGGGCTGGTATGGGATGGGTTTGTTGGTCAGAGTCTCATGGTCGAGATCAAACTCTAATCGTGAAGTTGAAAATCTCAGGAGGAACGACGTTGTAGAATCTACGGAGGAGTTAGATCATCAAAGACACATTGTAAGGGGTTCAAAGGATCGTGATTGTCATCTTGGAATTCAGGAGAAATCACCACTGTAATATCAAGAGAGATGCGGGATCATTGGATCAAAGGAAAAGTGAATAGGGGTCGTCCGATGAAAAGGAAGCAAGGGTTAAGGTCACAACCATCAGATCCCATTGGAGAGAGAGATCAATGGACATCAGGCATTGTGGGGAACCAAAAAGCATGGGATATCATTCCTCAAGGCGGTCCCACAATCCAAACCACTTTTTCACCGAGGGGTTACTTGTCAATGTAAGGAAAATTGTGTGGCGAAAAGAGGGTTACTCCAAACCGCCGATGCGTGCCCCCGCAAATTGAAAGGCATGCAATGATGTGACATGTTAATACTCAAGTGACAAAAATATGAAGAGCAGAAGTAGTGAGAGACCATCGATCTGTAGGAGGAAACGCATCAACTAATCATGTTCTTCGGATGTAAGCACTCCGGAAAAAGGTGACCGAGGAGAAGTTGAGAATTGAGATTTCTAGACCCCGAAGATTTGAAATCAATCACAGCCACCCAATCCAGGAGGACACGTGGCAGAAATCCATGCACTTCAGGGGAAATAAAAGGTTGAGATTTGAGTTCTGTGAAGTCCAAAGACCCGAATAAATAGTATCCGTCGATCTATGGGGGACATGTGTCAGTAGATCGCGAGCCTTAGATAAAATCATTTTCGGAAAGAGTTGAGGGTTGAGATTCCCGAATTCCTGAATTCCAGAGTTGTTATAGACCGTCTGATAAAGGAGACACATTGCAGTCATTTGGCCAGTTTGGGAAATCAGAGCTTGGGAGAATTGGAAGTGTGTTAGTGTGGAAACTCCCAAAGTCCCAAGAGCCCGAAGAGTCGAAGTGGTGAGGCACGATGACTTCACCAGGAGGTTATGTGGATCTCATAATTTTCGAGGTGACATGTCTTGCAGACATCACCGAGGATGACATGGACACATCATGGAATGTGCACCATGTGTCACTAATTTTTTAGCATGCGGATGATTGAAATGTCAGTTAGGAAGTGATACGTGTCACCGGCCTGACTAGGCCACGTGTATGCTTACAATATTTCTCTACGTGGTGATGGATCCTGGAATTCAAAGAAATTACTCTAAGATTTTTTAGTTGAGAGTTGATACTCTTGAAGCCCAGAGATCCGGAGTCCCAAAGTAAACTCGATAGTCATATCGTCCAAAGTATACCTAAATAGTCAGATCAGGAGAACAGGTGGCATGAAGCTGTGGGTTCTGGGTAAGGTCCCAAAATAAACGTCGATTGTCGGATATTCCAACGTAATTCCTCACCATCTGATTCAAGAGGATGCATGGTATAATCCCATGTATTTCAAGGGAAGTAAATTTTGAGATTTGAGAAATCCGAAGTTTGGAATTCCAAAACGACCACCACCGTCAATCTAGGATAGGTGAATATGAATTGTTGGTTCCTACGAGGTAGATATAAATTTTCCATTTAGAAGCACCATCAATATCATGAGATCAACGGTCACCTCACATTGCGGGGACATGAGGTTCTCGGGCTTTATGAAGTCGAGGGTGGGCCACAATCAAGACCACGATTTTGGCAAAAAGACATGTGGTGGCTCGAGGTGAATTGCGAGGAGAAAAGTAGTTTGGTTCCAAACCTCCTTTGAGCGTGGCCATAATCATGCATCTGTGTGAGGTCACTACCTAAGGTCACATATAAGGAGGGGCCAAGAGAAAAGGATCTAGCATCAACTCTGATATTTTCACAAGGGTGAAGGAGAAGGTCACGGGGCCATCAGACCTACATGAGAAACCCAAAAGAACCTATGTTTAGATATAGAATGAAACCATCAAGGTTTCAGAGAGCCAATTCGGCTTGGGATTGAAGATACTTGAATGGGAGGTTTTGCAACCCTTAGGAGAGAAGGGGGTCTACATTACAAAGAAAAAGGAACTATAGCATTGTTGACAATTTTGTTTATCATATGCGTAATTCTTACAAAATGGTCGCTTTCACATTTTGTAGAATTAAGGGAATTAAGAACATCATCTCAGGATGTGTATTGGGGAAATGGAAGAAGGAGAGGGAGCCTCCAATCATGATAAGGAGGCCAAATTCTAGAATACCAGAGTTGGTAATGCAGAGACAGATTCCAATGGACGCAAGTGAAAAGGAGAGAAGGAAATGTCAATAGAAATGGTAAGAAGCCTGAATATGGAAGTGCAGAGCTACAAATCATACAATGAGAGACTAATGAGAGAGAAAATTGAGAAAAGTTCTTGAGTGTTGAAAATCTTAAATCAGTTGCAGAGACAAACAAAGAAGCGATCAAACTTAAGACAAGAGGAAGAAGGCAGGTGCCATGAAAGGATGGATGATCATGGAAGATATGGTTATTCGATAAGTTCTAGCAGAGATCACAGACACCACTCACCTCCTTACTTAGAAAGAAAGTTTTATGCATTGGAAGATCCCGTAAGCAGTCCAGAGGTGTCTCATGTCAGACACCAAAGAAGGAAACAAGAGGTAGATATTTTGCAAGGAGAGTTGAGGAAGCTCAAGCCACCTTCCTTCGATGGTGAAAGAGAAAGGGAGGATGATGCTGAAGCATGGTTTCTTGGGCTCAGGATATATTTTCAGTTGCATAACTATTCCTCGAACCTGGAAGCTAGGATTTGCACCTACCATTTACACGAGAAAGTTGCAATGTGGTGGGACCAACTAAAGCAAGTGGAACATGTTAATGAAAGTAGGATCACTTGGAAGCAATTCAAGAAGTACTTCCAGAAGGAGTACCTCTCATATCATTTCTATGACAAGAAAATGCAGGAGTTATTTGAAATCAGGTTGGGAAGCATGACTATGACAGAGTACAAGAAGAAGTTCTTGGGATTGTTAAAATATTTTAGGTTCATTGGTGATGAGAAAGTAAAAACACAGATATTTCTAAGTGGAGTTCCAACCTTTTATAAGGAAAATATCAAGTATGATGAGCCCAATACCTTGATTGAGGCCATCAGGAAGGTTGAATACCTGTATGAGCAAGGCTTGGGAAGAGAATCCCTGCAGAAATCTTGGAAGGACAAGAAGAATGAGAAGTACAATCAGAGGAGGAAAGGATTCAAACCCCCCTTCAATAGGAATGTGCCTAATATAAATCATCAAGATAAATATGCTAAGGGGGATTCGAAGAAGGAAGATTCCTTGGGGAAAAGGGGAAGACCACCAATCCAATGTTGGGGATGCAAGGAAGATCACCTGTACAAGGATTGCCCACACAGAAAGGACATATTGAATACCGTGCACAACATCCAAGAGGCTACAACAGTCGAAGATATGGGAAGAATCTATGCAGCATTAAATGATCGAAAAGAAGAGTACCAGTCCAATATGATGGAGGTGGAAGGTAATATTAAAAAATTAGCATGTTGCTATTTTAATTTATTTAGGAGCAATTCATTGTTACATTAATCCTAAGATAGTGGATAGATTACAGTTGGAGAAAAGTTAACTTGGAAAAGTAGGTTTGGTTCAGTTAGCCACTGGAACCAAAAGAAGAATCCATGATATGGTCAGAAATTGTTCCATAAGTCTTAATGGTGTGAGTACTAGTATTGATCTAAATATCATACCATTGGGGTCTTATGATATTTTGATTGGAATAGATTGGTTGGACAAGCATCATGATGTCCTAGATTTTCATAACAAGACATTTACATGTCTTGATGGAAATGGAAATTAGAGCACTGTGAAATGATTTCCAAGACCATCTCTATAAGGGAGATTTCAACCTTATAGCTAAAAAGATTTTTTAGGAAAGGATGTCAATTATATGTATCTCATGTTGAAGAGCCATAAAATACAAAGGGGACAAGCCTTGAAGATTTCTTGATACTATAGGAATTTCAAGATGTGTTCCAAGAAATACCAGGATTGCCACCAAGAAGGGAGATAGATTTCTCAATTGATTTAGTGTCAGGAGTTGCCCTGGTGTCAAAAACACCTTACCGAATGAGCACACCAGAGTTAAAAGATTACAAATGCAGTTGGAGGAATTGTTGAAGAAAGGGTACATACCTCCAAGTGTTTCACCTTGGGGAGCACCGGTACTTTTTGTCAAAAGGAAAGATGGAACCTTGAGGCTATGTATTGAATTTCTGCAATTGAACAAGTATACTATAAAGAACAGGTATCCTCTACCCTGAATTGATGACCTCTTTGATCAACTAAGAGGAGAAACAATATTTTCAAAGATTGACCATACCTAGTTTATCTAGCACCCACACTCTCTAGTTGACCATACCTAGTTTATCTAGCGCCCATACTCTCTAGTTTATCTAGCACCCACTAGAAGGAAGCACCAACTCCATGAGTGTTCCAACACCAAGTGGATGGAAGCATAAACTTCTAGTCACAAAGGAACCAACCTATATAATAGATAACAATAGTTCTCCCTTGCACCACCCTACCACCCTGGTTTTTCTAGTTGCAACTAGATGGAAGCTACAACTCCCTGTGTTCAAGCACCCACTTGAAACTCTGAGGACAACAGTCCTCCCTTGCACCTCCCTACCACCCTAAAATATAAATCTTTGCTTTCTTAAATTTATCACAGTGATACCATATTTATCAATGGCTTACCAGTCTCATTATTATTCTTCTACACTCCTCTTCTTTGCCTACATCAGTGTCTTGTTGCTCGCTTTTCTTATGATTTTTGTTCTTATTCATTTTATGCTCTGTACGCCATGTCCATTCTATGCACTATGCCTCTGCATTCTCTTCATTGCATGATTTTTCTTCCCTTTAGGGTGTTCACTGCGTTTCTTCCTAACAACTACATAACTAACAAGAAAAACCACACTCTTCTCTATTCTGCATGTCTATCTCATGTTGAGTCCTCTGTATGATCATCATTTGAACTATTCATCTTCTATGGTGTTACTGAAGCTCTTCATCATTAGTGGGTGTTATCCTGAGATTCCTTGGCTTGTCTGGAATTCACAACTCTTCATCTTCTCTATCAGTTACAACCAGTCGTCTTTGGATTCTTTGGCTTCTGCACCCCTTCTTTCACGTGAACATAGGCAGTGACCAAACGCCTATTCAGAAGGTGCTTCCTAATCTTGGTCTAGTGAGCATTATCTTTGTTTCTCGATATGAAATTGGGCGATGATCTCATATGACCACACGATTGCGGGTGTGTCCAAAGGTGGCTTGAATCAAACTGCTTTTCACCCCGCAATTTACCTCGAGCCTCCACATGTCTTTTCTCCAAAACCGTGGTTTTGATTGTGGCTCACTTAATAAAAATTAAGACCCGAGCATGTTTGGCCCCACAATTGAGCATGACCATCGATCTCTAATCCCTTGGTGGTGCTCCTGAATGGATGGATCAGATCAAACGGTTTATTTCATGGAAACAAATCAATGGTCAGATTTGATCCTTACACTCATCCTTTCATTGTTCAATATGATGGCTAGGACTTAATCAAACATTGATATGGACGGCTGTCAAAACTTTTCCCTTCAGAACTTCAGGATTTCAACTTTTCAAACTTACACTATCCTTGCAATGTACTATTATCAATGGTTGAGAATACACCTGAAGTGATCTTTTAGATTGGATGACTTGTGTTCTTGCTAAGGTGGTCTACTAACATGGGTGAGACATGTAGGCAGTGTAGTGGAGTGTGGAGGTAGAGCGTGGTATTGGAGTGGGAAGTGTAGTGGGTAGTGGAGTGTGATGTCGGAGCATGCAGGTGGTATGAATGAGTGGTTTGGTGGTTTACTCAAAGGGAGTGTTAGGCGGTAAGTGGTAATGAGAGAGGGGGGTCCGAGTTAACATGAAGGTGACATGTATGAGGGTCCCACATGGAAAATACCACCAACTCAGACCCCCCCCATGGTTAAAGGCATAAACATTGGGGGGTCCTGATATGCCCTATCGACCATAGATCTGAGTGCCCAATTATTAGCCACTAAGATTATCATGCCCTTCTTCTAACTTATCATGTCCTTCCACTTTAGAATGATTTCATGGCTGAAATTTATTTCGAATGATACGATGATAGAGGATGTATTTCGGCTCTCCGGGTCTCCAAGATTTGGCGATTTAAAATATCAAACTGATGCTCTAGATCAGACAACCCATGTTCACTTTGGACGATATGATGCTTGAGATATTCTTCGGACGGTCTGATGGTTTCGATCTTCTTCGGATGATCTGATGGTCGACAATTGATTTTATCTCTCTGAATCTCCAAGCTTCGGGAGTTTCAAATCTCAAAATGAAACTCTCAGTGTGATTTCTCTAGAGTGTAATCTCCTCACATATTTAAACCTGAAACAAATGTTTTTCATTGATCCATATCTTAGATCAATGGCTCGATCTTTCTACGATGTAGCTTTTCCTTGGATTAAATCCAACGACTCTTCATATTTTCTTATCCTATCCTTCCATTTATTTTGATCCAACAACTGATGGACATTTAGGTGATCAAAATCTCATATCTCATCCCTTGCTTATTCTTTCCTTCCACTTAAATCAATCCGACGGCTGACGAAAATTTGAATGATCGAATTCTCAATCATTTTTCCCCGCTTATCCTGTTCTTCCATTAATTCAATTCAACGGTTGTTGGTCCTCTGGATCGGTGATCCAACAACCACTGTCTCTCTACCTCTTGATATTTTGATCTCTCTAACTTAGAAGGTTTTCTAAGTGTTCATGGGTCTCGACCTTTTCTCCTCCCGCGAGTCTGTCTCTTGGACCTTGTCTCAACTTCTGGAACCTGCTATCTCTTCTAAGATTTCTTGTCTTCTGCACTCTTGAGTTTTGGTTCATTGTTGTTCTTGCCATCAATGAAAATAACATTCTTCCTGTAAACATGCCAACAATATCCCCCTTTTTCATTGATGGAAACCTTTAAAGGCTTCACTATTCTTCTTAGACCTCCAACTGTAGCATACATAAAACACCTTTTTCTGCCCCTTTGACATCAATGTCAAAGAAACTAGAGAGTGACTCTGTGCTCCCCCTTGTTGGAGTTACTTCACACACACCTAGGATTTATTTTTCCTAAGGTTTTTATTTTTTTATTAGTCATAATTAGTCATTATCTAATCTACTATATTTTAGGAGAGAATATTCCACCTCGAGAATATTTTCTTTCAGTTGACACTTCAGTTTGACTAGTTGAGTTGAGTTTAGATGTTGCATTGGGATCATCACCTTGAAACATTGGGATCATCACCATGATAATTAGACCTTGCCTTGGTATCATCACCAGAGTGGTGCATTATCCTTAATTCCCTGAGTTAACTCCTCACTACTCTTTGTTCATTCAGTTAACTGAAGACTAGTTGACTAGTTAACTCAACTAGGTGGCAGTTCACTCCCCTAACTGCCTGAGAGACTAGAATAGGTGGTTGTTCACTCCCATAACTACTGGTGTGTTTCCATATCACTCTATACCACCACTATGGAGACTTGGTTCACCTCAAGTCGAACTCATTAAGTTATATAGAGTATGTCATGTGTAAATTATTCATTATTCACAACGATTAATGATAATTCTTTCATTATTTCTCTCCTTCTTCTTTCTTCTATTCTCTATGAAAATGTGTGTATCATTGTTTAGATACATATATTCTATGCAGGTTCATCACATTTACATGATATTAGAGCTGATGGACTGCTAAGAAAAAGCTACACCAAAAATTTTTGCAGGTACAAAAGATTGAAGATAGCGAAAAGATGGAATTCCAAAAAGAATTCATTCTTACACCTTATAGCTATTTTGAATGGAAGGAGAAAATATCCATACAGATTCGATCCAGATGGTTTTATAGGTTAACCATGAATATATATAAAAATCCAAAATCATCCATAGAAAAATCCAAGTACTTAAATCGCATGGATGAGGCACTCAGAACAATTTGCAATCTTATTTCTCGCGATCTACTTTTTCATATATCTTCTTGTAAGACTCCCAATGAATCCTAGAAAACCTTGGAAGGGCTCTTTGGAAAATAGGATGAGATGAGAGGAAACATTATGGAGGTGAAGCTTCTCACATTGGATCCAAAAATCTTCGACAATATCCAAGATTTATTTACAAAATTTAAGGATTTACTGTCGCAACTCAAAGCTTGCGGGGTTGATAAATCAGTGGAGGAGAAACAAATGGTTCTCACCATTCTCCAAGATTGGTCTTGAATTATTTGTATTTGTCTCCACATTCCATACTGTCAGATTCGCCTATGGAGCCACCTGGAAGATGCCTTCTCTCGAGGACTTTATTGAATTCCTGACACAAGAGTTAACCAACCTCATCAACATGGGTGCAATCAAAGGCCCAAGGGAACATGCACTTAATATGCATGATGGCAGCCACAAATATAAGAAATCTAAATATAAATATAAGTGGAAATCTCATGTACATACGAATAAGGAAAGGGTACACAAAACCCTTCACCGATGCCTCTGGATCCAAAGGAGAAAAGGGAATAAAAGGAGAGAAATGCACATACTATCACAAAGGATTCCATTCAAAATCTACATGCATGCAAAAGAAAATAGATATGATGTCTTAGATACTTCAGAAAAACAACCTTGGAGATCGCATCCCTGAGGGTGCAAAGAAGAAGAAGCCAGAAGATCCGAATTCCAAGAAAGGCAATTCTATCCATGACTTGATTGCGATCAACTCCTCTCCCGATGCTTGGATCGTAGATTTAGGAGCATCACATCACATGGCTACCTCATAAGTAGTATATTCTTCATTATATGCATGCAAAGGTCCTCCTATTCTTATGGGGGACAACTCTTCTGTCGAATTCACCGGCAAAGGAAGGATTGAACTCACCAACGAAAGCTTCGAGAATGTGTTGCATGTTCCCAAGCTTTCTATCAACCTTATCTCCATGTATCAGATGAATAATTCCATCACTGAAAAGAAATTCATATTCACACCAAATTTTTTGGACATCTACAACATGCAAACCAACTCCAGGGTTGCTACTGGTGAGGTAAATCATTAGTCTAGATTGTATAGTTTTTCTGAATTCATTGAACCTGATTATGCTTTATTTCTTACTCATGCTAATGAAAGTAGTAGGATATGGCATGAAATGTTTGGATATTTGAATTTCAGATACATGAAACAACTTATCAAGAATAGATTAGTTGATGGTATACTAGACATCCATTTATCCAAGGGCGTATGTGAGGGATGTGTTCTCGGAAAACACCCTCAAGAGAAATTCGACAAAGGAAAGTCTTAGTGAGCTTCTGCACTTTTAGATCTGATCCACAGTGACCTCATGGGTCCTTTTCCACATCCTTCGATCAGCAAAGCGATGTTTTTTCTCATTTTTGTTGAAAGTTTATCACATTTTACATGGATATACTTTCTCAGGCAAAAATCCGAGGTCTTTCAACACCTCAAAGATTTCAAAGCTTTGGTTGAGACACAGTCTAGAAAGAAGATCAAATTCCTTTGAATCGATAATGGGGGAGAGTATGTAAATCATGATATCCATAATATTTTCCATGAGGCAGGGATCCAGTTGTAGCACACAGTTCCCTATACTCCGCAACAAAATGGAATTGCTGAGCAGAAAAACAGATCTCTAAAGGAGATGGCATCTTGCATGTTGTATGCAAATTCACTACCACAGAGACTATGGGCCAAAGCACTTAACTGTGCAACATACATCCAAAATAGATCTCCTCATAGATCTATCAAGGATAAGACCCCCTATGAGGCTTGGAGCGGCCTCAAACCAAAAGTGGCACACTTTCGCATTTTTGGTTCACGTGCATGGGCCCAGATTCCCTCTGAAAAGAGGAAGGCACTTGATCCACAGAGAACTGAGTTCATTTTTGTTGGATACCCTGATAGTGTGAAGGGATATCTTCTTATTGATCTTTCCTCGGACCGACTCATCATTGAGCGTAGTGTCCAATTTGAGGAAAGTGTCTCGCATGTACCTCAATAGCCGCATGCAAACACCTTCACTCTTCCACCTGTTCAAGATGATGAGCATGCACATGCTAACTCTTATTCAGATGAGAGTTATGATTTAGAGGAATTAGATGATTTAGATTCATATTCAAAGTCAGTACAGTTAGATGCAAAGTTAGAGCATCCAAATGTAGTTGCAGAGCTAGAGCAGAGGCCCAAGTGGGCACATACTACTCTTCAAGATGCAGGGGATCTCGTTGGTGATCCACCCGATACTAGGATGAATCGATATAATTTAGAGGAGCCTCCTATTTCACTCACTACCACTGAACCATTGCCTTCCAGGCATATTTTCTTAGTTCAATCTTCAGATCCACAATCTTATGGCGAGGCTACTGGAAATCCCTTTTGGGAATCCTCCATGCAGGAGATGTACAACTCCCTCCTCGAGAACCAGACTTGGGATCTGGTTTCCCTTCCTTCTGGGAGGAAACTTGTTAGATGTTGATGGGTCTACAGGACCAAGAGCACAGCGGATGGAGAGATCAGAAGATACAAATCAAGGCTTGTTTCCAAAGGCCTTCAATAGGTTCATAGTATTGACTATGATGATACCTTATCTCTAGTAGAGAAGATGGATTCCATTTGATTGGCCCTATCCATTGCAGTAGCCAAGGGATGGGAATTCCATCATATGGATGTGAAGAATGCATTTCTTCACGGTGATCTCTCTAAGTATATCTACATAGAGAAGCCACAGGGATTTATGCAAGACTCATCTTTGGTCCGTTGACTGAAGAAGTCACTTTATGGCCTCAAGCAAGCTCTGAGGGAATGGTATGCTAAGATGGACTCATACCTATTGTCACAGGACTTTCTACATTGTAAATCAGATCTGAATGTCTACATGCTCAGGGCAACTGAGTCAATTCTACTTTTAGTTCTGTATGTCGATGATTTGTTGATCACCGGTTGCTCGACTTCAGCGATTGTTGTAGTCAAGAGGATTCTTCATGATAGGTTTTTGATGATGGACATGGGTCTAGTACACTTCTTCCTTGGACTTGAGATCAGTCAGGATGCATCAGGCATCAAACTGTCTGAGGCCAAGTATGCATGATATCTCCTTGAGAGATTTCACATGACAGACTGCAAGTCTGCTCCGACTCCTTTCCTATCAGGAGTCAAACTTGAGGATGGCGGGGAGACTCCACTGGTTGACAAAACACTATATAGACAACTAGTGGGGAGCTTGTTGTATCTCACACACTCCAGACTAGACCTCTCATATGCAGTTGGTGCAGTTTCGAGGTTCATGCAGGAGCCACATGAGCTATATTGGAAAGATGCAAAGCGTATCCTTCGATATGTACAAGGCACCATCACCTTTGGGATTCATTATGAAACAAACTCTACATTAGATCTCATTATTTTTACTGATTCAGACTGGGATAGAGATAACATTGATTGCAAGTCCACATTTGGTTACTCACTTAGTCTTGGTTTCAGGCCTATTGGTTGGTCGAGCAAGAAGAAAGATGTGATTTCTCTATCTTCAGCCGAGGTAGAGTACAGAGGGGTAGTTAACATAACCATTCAGGCTATGTGGCTACAACATTTTCTCACTGAGTTGGGCATTCAATTTCATCGGCCGATCATCATCTAGTGTGACAACCAGAGCACTCTGAAGTTCTGCAGAGATCTAGTTCAGACGTAGAGGACGAAGCACATCGAGATCCAAATGAACTACATATGGGACTTAGTACATGAGGGGATCATAGACTTACAATTTTTTCCTTCAGCAGAACAAACAACAGACATCTTCACCAAGACCTTCACTGAGCAGAAATTCCATTCTCTGCGAAGTTATCATGGAGTGAAGGACACAGTTGCCTAGCAAATGTAGTTCTTCTTTTTACATACATTGTACTAT
>ML797761.1:325634-354044 GCA_009831015.1 Picea engelmannii
TCCTTCTTTCCTCACTTTATTTTCAGTGTATCTTTTGTACTTGGGTACCTAACATGGTCTCGTTGCCAGGACCCAATCTTTATTTTCACCATAGTGATGTTCAGGGGGGGTGTTGGAGTTACTTCACACACACCTAGGATTTATTTTTCCTAAGGTTTTTATTTTTTTATTAGTCATAATTAGTCATTATATAGTCTCCTATATTTTAGGAGAGAATATTCCACCTCAAGAATATTCTCTTTCAGTTGACACTTCAGTTTGACTAGTTGAGTTGAGTTTAGATGTTGCATTGGGATCATCACCATGCAACATTGGGATCATCACCATGATAATTAGACCTTGCCTTGGTATCATCACCAAAGTGGCGTATTAGCCTTGATTCACTAAGTTAACTCCTCACTACTCTTTGTTTAGTTAGTTAACTAAAGACTAGTTGACTAGTTAACTCAACTAGGTGGCAGTTCACTCCCGTAACTGCCTGAGAGACTAGAATAGATGGCAGTTCACTCCTGTAACTATGGGTGTGTTTCTATATCACTCTATACCACCACTATGGTGACTTGGTTCACCTCAATTCGAACTCATTGAGTTATGCAGAGTATATCATGTGTAAATTATTCATTATACACAACAATTAATGAGAATTCTTTCATTTTTTCTCTCCTTCTTCTTCTTTCTTCTATTCTCTATGAAAATGTGTGTAAAATTGTTTAGCTAGATATATTCTGTGAAGGTTCAACACATTTACACCACTGATCATATATACTAGGAGCACTCTCCCCCTGATCAGATAGACTATTTAACTTGGTAACAAGGTCACGCCCAACTTCTGGCGTAGATACTCAAACTGAACCTTTGCAAGAGGTTTAGGGAAGATATCAACAATTTGATCTTTGTATGGAATATAATGCAAAGAAACAATAGTTTTGGTTACCTGTTCCCTCAAGAAGTGATACTTGATGGGTATATGCTTGGTCTTGGAGTGAAATACAAGATTCTTTAACACACTAATGACACTAGTATTATCACAATGAATTGGGATCGGTGCATTATAATTTACCTCCAAGTCGACAAGTGTATGAATCATCCATAATACTTGGGTACAACAAGTGGCAGCTGCAATGTATTCAACTTCTGTAGTCGATAAGGAAATGGAACATTTCTTCTTACTCAACCATGCTACAAGAGAATATCCTAAGAAGAATGCACCTCCACTCGTTCTTTTCCTTTCATCTACGCAGTTATCCCAATCGACATATGAATAGAGTGATAGTTGAAAAATTTGATTCCTAGGATACCATAGGCCATAGTTCATTGTTCCTTTCAAGTATCTAAATATTCTTTTGACAGCTAACAAATGACTATGTTTAGGTGCAACCTGATACCTTCGTACCATTCCAACAACATGCATTATGTCTAGACGAGATGCTATGATGTACAATAGGTTGGTTATCATAGACCTATAGGAACTCTGATCAACATTAGGTGAGTCATCATCCTTGCTTAACTTGCATCCAGTGACCATAGGTGTTCTCATAGGTGTAGAATCTTCCATTTGAAACCTTTTCAACATTTCTCTTAGATGTTTCTCTTGAGAAAGAAATATTCCTTCAGACCTCTGAGTAATTTACAGACCAAGAAAAAATGGTAGTTCCCCTATCATAGACATTTCAAATTCAGACTACATGACAGAAACAAACCATTGTACCAATGAAGCATTATTGCTTCTGAAGATGATTTCATATACATAGACCAACACAATGAGAAAATCATTACCCTTTGGTTTGATATATAGATTGATGTCAATTGTTCCTCTCTTGAACCCTTTGTCTTGAAGATACTTATCCATTTTGTAATACCAGGCATGAGGAGCTTGTTTCAACCCATATAAGGATTTCTTCAACTTGCAGACAAAGTAAGGGTTATGTGACAGTTGGAAACCATATTGTTGTTCCATATATACTTATTATTTTAGATATCCATTTAGAAAATATGACTTGACATCCATTTGATATAATTTAAACTTCTTATGACAAGCATAGGCGAGAAACATTCTAATATCTTCTAATCTTTCTATGGGTGCAAATGTTTCATCAAATTCCAGTCCTTCTATTTGAGCATACCCTTTATAGACCAATCTGGATTTATTCCTAACAATTTGTCCTTGTTTATTCATTTTATTCTTAAACACCCATTTGGAGCCAATTACATTCTTATCTGTTGGTCTAGGAACAAGCTCCCAAGTATTGTTCTTCTCAATCTGATCCAGTTCCTCATTCATTGATTTTAACCAATTTATAGCTTCACTGGCTTCATTGAAGTTCTTGGGTTCCACCATGAATATGAAGGCTATCTGTTATTGCTTGATGTCTTTGATTATCCTTCTCCTAGTTTGTACATCTTTATCTTTCTCACCAATTACTTGACTTGCAAGATGATTCTTGTGAGTAATTCTGGAGGAAGGATTTGACAATGTCTGTTGATTTGAGTCTGCCTGAGTGTTTGTATATTCATCTGACTCAGAGTCTTCTTTTTCTAATTCTTGGACCTTTTCATCTTCAACTTCAACTATATCCTTTGTGTTTGATTCAATATTTCTCACATCTCTTACTGGGATTCCTTCATCAACTTTTATGTCAATACAATCAACCAATTTATGCAGCCTCTTATTATAGAATCTTTATCCTTCACTGTTTGTAGCATACCCTAAGAAGATGCCTTCATTAGGCTTGTCATCATACTTGCCAAGGTTTTCATTATTATTCTTTATGTAACACTTACTCCCAAAGACTTTGAAGTGTTTTATTGAAGAAGGTCTTCCATACCATAGTTCATAAGGTGTCTTTTCACTGTGTGGTATTAGGTGAGATTCATTAAGAATATGGATTGATGTGTGTATTTCTTCTACCCAGTAGGTTTGACCAATGTTCTTCTCATTCATCATTGACCTAGGCATTTGTTGAACTGTTCTGTTTTGCCTCTCAACTACTCCATTTTGTTGTGGAGCTCCTGATATTGTGTATTCTATTTTGATCCCATGTTTATCACACAATTCCTTGAAATAACTTGAAATAAATTCTCCTCCTCTGTCTGATATTACAACCTTTAATCTGTTTCCTATTTGATTCTCAATTAAAGCCTTAAATTTTTTAAATTTCTCAACGGTCACCTCACATTTCGGGGACAGGAGGTTCTCGGGCTTTATGAAGTCGAGGGCGGGCCACAATCAAGACCACGATTTTGGCAAAAAGACATGTGGTGGCTTGAGGTGAATTGCGAGGAGAAAAGTAGTTTGGTTCCAAAACACCTTTGAGCGTGGCCACAATCATGCATCTGTGTGAGGTCACTACCTAAGGTCACATATAAGGAGGGGCCAAGAGAAAAGGATCTAGCATCAACTCTGATATTTTTGCAAGGGTGAAGGAGAAGGTCACGGGGCCATCATACCTACATGAGAAACCCAAAAGAACCTATGTTTAGATATAGAATGAAACCATCAAGGTTTCAGAGAGACAATTCGGCTTGGGATTGAAGATACTTGAATGGGAGGTTGTGCAACCCTTAGGAGAGAAGGGGGTCTGCATTACGAAGAAAAAGGAACTATAGCATTGTTGACAATTTTGTTTATCATATGCGTAATTCTTACAAAATGGTCGCTTTCACATTTTGTAGAATTAAGGGAATTAAGAACATCATCTCAGGATGTGTATTGAGGAAATGGAAGAAGGAGAGGGAGCCTCCAATCATGATAAGGAGGCCAAAGTCTAGAATACCAGAGTTGGTAATGCAGAGACAGATTCCAATGGACGCAAGTGAAAATGAGAGAAGGAAATATCAATAGAAATGGTAAGAATCCTGAATATGGAAGTGCAGAGCTACAAATCATACAATGAGAGACTAATGAGAGAGAAAATTGAGAAAAGTTCTTGAGTGTTGAAAATCTTAAATCAGTTGCAGAGACAAACAAAGAAGGGATCAAACTTAATACAAGAGGAAGAAGGCAGGTGCCATGAAAGGATGGATGATCATGGAAGATATGGTTATTCGATAAGTGCTAGCAGAGATCACAAACACCACTCACCTCCTTACTTAGAAAGAAAGTTTTATGCATTGGAAGATCCCGTAAGCAGTCCAGAGGTGTCTCATGTCAGACACCAAAGAAGGAAACAAGAGGTAGATATTTTGCAAGGAGAGTTGAGGAAGCTCAAGCCACCTTACTTCGATGGTGAAAGAGAAAGGGAGGATGATGCTGAAGCATGGTTTCTTGGGCTCAGGATATATTTTCATTTGCATAACTATTCCTCGAACCTGGAAGCCAGGATTTCCACCTACCATTTACATGAGAAAGTTGCAATGTGGTGGGACCAACTAAAGCAAGTGGAACATGTTAATGATTGACCATACCTAGTTTATCTAGCACCCACACTCTCTAGTTGACCATACCTAGTTTATCTAGCGCCCATACTCTCTAGTTTATCTAGCACCCACTAGAAGGAAGCACCAACTCCATGAGTGTTCCAACACCAAGTGGATGGAAGCATAAACTTCTAGTCACAAAGGAACCAACCTATATAATAGATAACAATAGTTCTCCCTTGCACCACCCTACCACCCTGGTTTTTCTAGTTGCAACTAGATGGAAGCTACAACTCCCTGTGTTCAAGCACCCACTTGAAACTCTGAGGACAACAGTCCTCCCTTGCACCTCCCTACCACCCTAAAATATAAATCTTTGCTTTCTTAAATTTATCACAGTGATACCATATTTATCAATGGCTTACCAGTCTCATTATTATTCTTCTACACTCCTCTTCTTTGCCTACATCAG
Source organism: Picea engelmannii (assembly GCA_009831015.1). Lineage (NCBI taxonomy): Eukaryota > Viridiplantae > Streptophyta > Pinopsida > Pinales > Pinaceae > Picea > Picea engelmannii. Next base: position 330,463 of record ML797761.1, read on the forward strand.
TGTCTTGTTGCTCGCTTTTCTTATGATTTTTGTTCTTATTCATTTTATGCTCTGTACGCCATGTCCATTCTATGCACTATGCCTCTGCATTCTCTTCATTGCATGATTTTTCTTCCCTTTAGGGTGTTCACTGCGTTTCTTCCTAACAACTACATAACTAACAAGAAAAACCACACTCTTCTCTATTCTGCATGTCTATCTCATGTTGAGTCCTCTGTATGATCATCATTTGAACTATTCATCTTCTATGGTGTTACTGAAGCTCTTCATCATTAGTGGGTGTTATCCTGAGATTCCTTGGCTTGTCTGGAATTCACAACTCTTCATCTTCTCTATCAGTTACAACCAGTCGTCTTTGGATTCTTTGGCTTCTGCACCCCTTCTTTCACGTGAACATAGGCAGTGACCAAACGCCTATTCAGAAGGTGCTTCCTAATCTTGGTCTAGTGAGCATTATCTTTGTTTCTCGATATGAAATTGGGCGATGATCTCATATGACCACACGATTGCGGGTGTGTCCAAAGGTGGCTTGAATCAAACTGCTTTTCACCCCGCAATTTACCTCGAGCCTCCACATGTCTTTTCTCCAAAACCGTGGTTTTGATTGTGGCTCACTTAATAAAAATTAAGACCCGAGCATGTTTGGCCCCACAATTGAGCATGACCATCGATCTCTAATCCCTTGGTGGTGCTCCTGAATGGATGGATCAGATCAAACGGTTTATTTCATGGAAACAAATCAATGGTCAGATTTGATCCTTACACTCATCCTTTCATTGTTCAATATGATGGCTAGGACTTAATCAAACATTGATATGGACGGCTGTCAAAACTTTTCCCTTCAGAACTTCAGGATTTCAACTTTTCAAACTTACACTATCCTTGCAATGTACTATTATCAATGGTTGAGAATACACCTGAAGTGATCTTTTAGATTGGATGACTTGTGTTCTTGCTAAGGTGGTCTACTAACATGGGTGAGACATGTAGGCAGTGTAGTGGAGTGTGGAGGTAGAGCGTGGTATTGGAGTGGGAAGTGTAGTGGGTAGTGGAGTGTGATGTCGGAGCGTGCAGGTGGTATGAATGAGTGGTTTGGTGGTTTACTCAAAGGGAGTGTTAGGCGGTAAGTGGTAATGAGAGAGGGGGGTCCGAGTTAACATGAAGGTGACATGTATGAGGGTCCCACATGGAAAATACCACCAACTCAAACCCCCCCCCATGGTTAAAGGCATAAACATTGGGGGGGTCTGATATGCCCTATCGACCATAGATCTGAGGGCTCAATTATCAGCCACTAAGATTATCATGCCCTTCTTCTAACTTATCATGTCCTTCCACTTTAGAATGATTTCATGGCTGAAATTTATTTCGAATGATACGATGATCGAGGATGTATTTCGGCTCTCCGGGTCTCCAAGCTTTGGCGATTTAAAATATCAAACTGATGCTCTAGATCAGACAACCCATATTCACTTTGGACGATATGATGCTTGAGATATTCTTCGAACGGTCTGATGGTTGCGATATTCTTCGAATGATCTGATGGTCGACAATTGATTTTAGCTCTCTGAATCTCTGAGCTTCGGGAGTTTCAAATCTAAAAATGAAACTCTCAGTGTGATTTCTCTAGAGTGTAACCTCCTCGCATATTTAAAACTGAAACAAATGTTTTTCATTGATCCATATCTTAGATCAATGGCTCGATCTTTCTACGATGTAGCTTTGCCTTGGATTAAATCCAACGACTCTTCATATTTTCTTATCCTATCCTTCCATTTATTTTGATCCAACGACTGATGGAGATTTAGGTGATCAAAATCTCATATCTCAGCCCTTGCTTATTCTTTCCTTCCACTTAAATCAATCCGACAGCTGACGAAAATTTGAATGATCGAATTCTCAATCATTTTTCCCCGCTTATCCTGTCCTTCCATTAATTCAATTCAACGGTTGTTGGTCCTCTGGATCGGTGATCCAACAGCCATTGTCTCTCTACCTCTTGAGATTTTGATCTCTCTAACTTATAAGGTTTTCTAAGTGTTCATGGGTCTCGACCTTTTCTCCTCCTGCGAGTCTGTCTCTTGGACCTTGTCTCAACTTTTGGAACCTGCTATCTCTTCTGAGGTTTCTTGTCTTCTGCACTCTTGAGTTTTGGTTCATTGTTGTTCTTGCCATCAATGAAAATAACATTCTTCCTGTAAACATGCCAACAATATCCCCTGTTTTCATTGATGGAAACCTTTAAAGGCTTCACTATTCTTCTTAGACCTCCAACTGTAGCATACATAAAACACCTTTTTCTGCCCCTTTGACATCAATGTCAAAGAAACTAGAGAGTGACTCTGTTCTCCCCCTTGTTGGAGTTACTTCACACACACCTAGGATTTATTTTTCCTAAGGTTTTTATTTTTTTATTAGTCATAATTAGTTATTATCTAATCTACTATATTTTAGGAGAGAATATTCCACCTCGAGAATATTTTCTTTCAGTTGACACTTCAGTTTGACTAGTTGAGTTGAGTTTAGATGTTGCATTGGGATCATCACCATGAAACATTGGGATCATCACCATGATAATTAGACCTTGCCTGGGTATCATCACCAGAGTGGTGCATTATCCTTAATTCCCTGAGTTAACTCCTCACTACTCTTTGTTTAGTCAGTTAACTGAAGACTAGTTGACTACTCGATGTCTTTGATTATCCTTCTCCTAGTTTGTACATCTTTATCTTTCTCACCAATTATTTGACTTGCAAGATGATTCTTGTGAGTAATTCTGGAGGAAGGATTTGACGATGTCTGTTGATTTGAGTCTGCCTGAGTGTTTGTATATTCATCTGACTCAGAGTCTTCTTTTTTTGATTCTTGGACCTTTTCATCTTCAACTTCAACTATATCCTTTGTGTTTGATTCAATATTTCTCACATCTCTTACTAGGACTCCTTCATCAACTTTTACGTCAATACAATCAACCAATTTATGCAGCCTCTTATTATAGAATCTTTATCCTTCATTGTTTGTAGCATACCCTAAGAAGATGCCTTCATTAGGCTTGTCATCATACTTGCCAAGGTTTTCATTATTATTCTTTATGTAACACTTACTCCCAAAGACTTTGAAGTGTTTTATTGAAGCAGGTCTTCCATACCATAGTTCATAAGGTGTCTTGTCACTGTGTGGTATGAGGTGAGATTCATTAAGAATATGGATTGATGTGTGCATTTCTTCTACCCAGTAGGTTTGACCAATGTTCTTCTCATTCATCATTGACCTAGGCATTTGTTGAACTGTTTTGTTTTGCCTCTCAACTACTCCATTTTGTTGTGGAGTTCCTGATATTGTGTATTCTATTTTGATCCCATGTTTATCACATAATTCCTTGAAATAACTTGAAATAAATTCTCCTCCTCTGTCTGATATTACAACCTTTAATCTGTTTCCTGTTTGATTCTCAGTTAAAGCCTTAAATTTTTTAAATTTCTCAAATGCTTCAACTTTTTCTTTGAGAAAAGAAACCCAAGTACGTCTGGATTAATCATCAATGATTAGCATGAAGTAGTTTTCCTTCCCTGTGCCTTCCTATCTTGATGGTACACATAAATCCATATGAACTAATTGGAGTGGTTTCTTTGTTGAAGTAGAGCTCTTGGATTTAAACTATCTCCTCGTTAGCTTTCCTACCTCACAGGGTTTACACACATAATCTTGTGGCTTTGATATTCTTGGAATATCTTTCATTACCTCAAGATTTTTGATCTTGATTAAGTGGTCAAAGTTTAGATGTCCAAGTCTCCTATGCCATAACCAGATTTCATCATATTTTCTTAGATGACACTCTTCTCTATCTTCTTTTAGTACATATACATTATTATCTATCCTTATGCCTTTAGCCACCACTTGTTCTAAGTTTCCAGACTTTATCTTACAATCTTTGGAAGTGAACACCACTTCACATACTCTATCACACATTTGACTTACACTGAGAAAATTTTGTTTCAGCCCATCTACAAGAAGAACATCCTGGGATTTTCCTTTACCATTACTCAAACTCACCATCCCTTTACCTTTGATTTTACCTGGTTCATCATTTCCAAATGTTACATTTCCTTTTTTTCTTTTACGTATAGATATAAACTGATCCTTGTCTTTAGTCATGTGCTTGGAACATCCACTGTCTATATACCAGGGGTCTTTTTGTTTTTGAGATGAAAGTACTTGACCACATTTTTCACAATATTTATTTTTCCATGTGCTGGCATTTCTAGCTAAGGGGTTTATCCTTGAATCTTCCTTGTAATTCTTTAGATGGAAGTTTGCAGCTTTGTGGCTGAAGTTATGACATTTATAACATTTGAGATCATTGTTTAATAGGTAAAAGTGATTGGTTCTACATTGTCTACTCATTGGATGCTTAGTTATATGTTGCAAATATTTTTTATTTCTTGACCTCCTCAGTTGCATTTCTCTAAGCTTAATTTGACAATTTGCAATCTTATGACCAAACTTAGAACAGTAAAAACAATAACCATGGAAGAAATTTTGGTACCTGAAGGATGGACTTATTCTTGGCATTTGTTGCTCCATATTCTGATATCTTTGTTTTTTATCAGGGATCATCTTGTCTTGATTAGATTTTGGTGGCATAGTACTCACATGGTCTCACTGTCTGTTGACTTGGAACTTGATCATCTTTACTGGCTCTTTTCTTTCTGGTGGTTTGCTTCTTGAAGCATTGACATAACCTAAACTAGTATTCAACAAAGGCGATATTTGTTTGCTAAATGTTGTTTAGTTCTGTTGAGGCTTTAATGCTTGGAATATTTTGGAGATACAATGTTTTAAACTTCTCCATATATTTTCTAGTTTTTACTACCTCTTCTTCCAAGGCTTCACATCTTGACTTCTTCTCTAATAACTAATGTTTCAGAATTTCCTCTATTTTCTTTGCCTCTTCTAATTCCACTTTTAGTAGGGAAAAGTCTTCATCATGTTTTTTACTATCTTTCTCGAACTGTATCAACAATTGTTTTTTGTTTTTTCTTCTTAGATCTGAGTCCAACAATTTCTTCTAGAGCACTGATCAGTTCTCCTTCCAAGTCAACCACAGTTTCTTCATTGTCAACATCACTTTATGTGATTTTATTACCATAGTCCTATTTGGCCATAAGCACAAAGTCATTAACCTTATCTTCACAAGCATAATCACTATCCGTGTCTCCTGAAGAGTCATCATTGTTTACACAAAAAAAAATTTCTTTTACCAAATCACTTGGATTTGTAATTCTCTTCAACTTCATCGTTCTGGTCCTTCGTCTTGTGTGGACACTTATATGAAAAGTGACCTATATTTCCACAGTTAAAACATTTGAAGGGAAAATTTCCTTAGTACTTGCCTGATCCTTTCTTTAGTCTTCTCACAAATGTTTCTTCAATTTCATTAGGTTTAGAATCCTCATTCTTATCTTATTTAAAAGACACTTCTCTAGAGGTGGGTTTATATTTACCTATCCTAATTTCATAAGAAGTTAGATTTCCTAGGATTTGGTCAATATGCATATATTTTAGATCATTAAGTTCTTCTATAGTAGATACCTTTGGGTTGAACCTATCTGGAAGAGATCTCAAAAATTTCTGAACTAAAGAGAAATCCTCAATTTTTTTACCAAGTCCTATCATTGCATTTACTAGTTCTTCAACTCTCAGAAAGTACTTCCCAACAGTTTCATTCTCTTTCATCTTTAGTTGTTCAAACTGTAATATGTAGGTTTTAATATTGGCATCCTTTACCTTCTCATTACCTTCATAACTTCTAATGTTTTTGTCCCACATTGCTTTGGCAGATTCTAAGTGCATAACTTTTACAAATTCTTCTTCTGCAAGCCCACTTAGAATAGAATTCATAGCCTTAGCATTGAAGATGAATTCTAGCTTGTCATCCTTATTATCTAGTACAACTGGCTTTACATAACCAGTCTCTACCACATCCCATACATCTACACCTAAAGCCATTATGTAGGTTCTCATCTTAACTTTCTAGAAGCCAAAGTTTGTTCCATTGAACATGGGGGCCTTACTGGTTGAAGTTCCTTCATGACTTGTCATGTTTAAGCTTATTGATCTACCTTTAAATAAAAGGAACCTGATATGTTACCAATTGTTGGAAAACTAAGAGGGGGGGGGTGAATCAATTGTTACTGTGCTTAAACAATTATGCCCATTTTAAACTCATTACGAAACACTCAATGATGATCAAAATAATTCAGGGAAGTAAGAAATAGAGTATTCAACATCAATCACACACATGAAATACACATAGAAAGATATTCCTGAGGAAACCCATAAAGGGAGAAAACCTCTTCTTCTTGATATGATGAGTCTTTATTTTCTGTACATTATCATTCTTATGAGCTCCAACTCCTTTTGAGGCTACCACCTCTGTTTTACAGGTAGGAACTTGCTGAGAGCACCAACTCTCTAGTTTCTCTAGCACCCACTAGAAGGAAGCACCAACTCCCTGAGTGTTCCAACACCAACTGGATGGAAGCATCTGTTTTTTTTCATATAAGATGTGATCGATATGTTATTACATTGATGAGTGTTCCATATATATGGAACACAAGGTGACCATCCATGAAAGGATGCGTCCCTTGAATAATTAATAATATAGTTATTATTGATTATTAAATATAGTATATAATAAGTAAATGAAAATAATAATTAGTTATTGATTATTCAAGGGACACATCCTTTCGTGGATAGTCACCTTATGTTCCCTATATATGGAACACTCATCATTGTAATAACATATCTATCATATCTTATATGAACAACAACATGGTATTAGAGTAGGACTGGGCTTGACTCCCTCATGGGAGGGCCTAGAGAAGATTCTATATTTTTTAGTGGGTAATGTACAACCCTCAATGTGAGATACAAATATCACACTGTAGATATTAATCTAAGATTACACATCTATTAAACAGTTTTAAGTTATTGAAAGGAAGTTCACGCTTCATTGTCAATTGGTGACTGGCCCTTTGTGCTGTTTTCTTTTAGACTATCTGCTTTCAACAATTGATAAATAAGAGAAGATTATCATTCACTTATTATATACTATATTTAATAATCAATAATAATTATATTATTAATTATTATCTTTTAGAGAAGGTCTTCCCGATTTTGTCCAAACATCAACACTCCCTCTCAACGAGGGAGACATTCTGCAACATTTCACTCTTGTCTTTGAAGTATACAAACTTCACCCTAGATTCATGACACTTATCTGTCAGTCTTGGGAGACATATCTCTCCCACCTAAACTGAGGATAAAAATCATTCTGCATCTCTCCCTTTGAGCCAATTAACTCTCTATAAGATTAGGCTCACTTTGGGTCCGCATGTAATAGCATATAACATCTTGAGTCTTTATCATTCCTTGTCAAAAAACCATGACTAGGAAAAAGGCCACACCAGGATCTTTAACCATAGGTACACACCTATGAGTGAATGTCGGATTGATGCTAAATGACACATGCAAATCACTTCAAGCACCTTGAGTCCATATTATTCCTTTCCATGATCAAGGAAGAACTATGTTTGGGCCCATTTATCACAAGTGCACCTTTGTGTTAAATGTATCATATCTCCCTTGGTCCGCAACCCAATGTAGGATAATTTTTTCCCGATGTTGAAACATCAACACTCCCTCTTAGCTAGGGAAGTATCTTTCCATTGTAGTACACAACTATTGTCCAGAGACATGCAGTCTCCGCCAGTGGTACAAAACCACCATAGTAGTAAAATATTTTTTACACATGGAACTCCCATGTGGAATTCTAGAGGCTACTCCCTCTAGTAACACTTAGGGTCAACTCTCCATAGTGTGAGACATCAAGGGTCAACTCCCTTGACATGTCCTCATGTTCTCTCCACATGGGACCATGGGATATAAGCCCAAATGTACTTATTCCTTATCGAATAAGTGTTCCACTTATCCCTTCTCAAATAAGTGTCCTCACATATCAACTCAACTCAATTCACAGAGGAGTATTATATGGAGAAAGTCTCAGGAAGATGAAAACATCAACACTCCCTCTCAGCGAGGGAGGAATTCTCTGCCACACCAAGTCTGTCACGAAAATACTTGAACTTCATCTTGGTTTGGTAAGAACATCAGCAACCTGCTCATCTGTAGGAAGGTACTGCACCAATACTTCCTTCCTCTACACCATGTCTCAGATGTAATGGTACTTGATCTCAATGTAGTTATATTTGTCATGAAACACTGGATTATCATAGATCTTGACACAACTTTGGTTACCATAATGAATAATGGTGGAATCGAGAACATGTTCGAATAAATATGCAAGGAGCTTGTGAAGCCACACTGCTTCACAAACTGTCATAATTAATGCAATGTACTCTGCTTTTGTTGTGCTCAAAGCCACAAAAGTTCATTTCCTGCTACACCAAGAAACCATGGAATATCCCAAAGTGAAGCAACACCTGAAGGTGCTCTTTTTGTCCACTGCGCTCCCTGCCCACTCAGAGTCAATATATTCCTGCCATATCATATCAATACTGGAAGTATATATCATACCATGTCGAACTATTCCTCGCAAGTATCTAAACACATGCTTCGAAACAATCTAGTGTGTTTATCTCAATTGGCTCATAAATTGGCTAAGTGCACTCACTGCATAACAAATATATGGTTTGGTGTTAACCAAATAAATCAACAATCCAATCAATTGTCTGTACAGGGTCGGATCAATCTATTTGGAATCGGAAGAAGACACACATAGTTTCTTCAGGTTCATCACCATTGGTGTAACCATGGGTTTACTGTTTAGCATCCCAAACTTTTTCAATATCTCAACTGTGTACTTCCCTTGACTTAGGAATATCTCATCAGTTCTTTGCCACACCTCTAGTCCCAAGAAGTGGTGCATGATACCAAGTTTCATCATCTCAAAATCCAAGGCCAACACATACTTACATTCAATAATAAGGCTCTCTGTATCGGTGAGGAATAAATCATCAACGTAGAGGGCCAGAATCAGGGCCTCGCCGTTAACAGTCTTGTAGTATAGGTTGGGATCAACAACACTTTTGTTTAAGCCCAAACTCATCAAGTGTTCGTCAATCCTTGCATACCAAGCTCGAGGTTCCTTCTTGAGTCCATGCAGGGCCTTCTTCAACCTACACACATGAGACTCCTTCTCATGTATGATGAAACCATCCAATTGCTCGATGTATATTTCTTCCTCAATCTCTCCATTGAAAAAGGTTGTATTCACATCCATATGATGTAGTTTCCAACCCATGGATCCTGTGAGGGAAATAATCATCTGGATAGAAGTGTATCAAGAAATAGAAGAAAATGTCTCCTCATAATCTATTCCCTCCACTTGAAAAAATCCTCTAGCAACAAATATTTCTTTGTGCTTCTCGATGCTTCTATCAACTATATGTTTGATCTTCTAGATCCATTTGGAAGTCACTATAGACATTCCCTCTAGGACTTTGTAACTGCTAAACATTGGAGCTGAGAGTAACTTCTCTACTCTGTCAGCATATTCCCTCCTTTGGGGCTTCTCTATGTGGAACTGACTCTTACACTCTCTCTCTACAAATGATTCCTCTGCAACTGCTCTATATGGAACTAAGAGTGTCTCAATAACTGATACCTATGGAGCTAGAGGTGACTCCTCCTTTGTCTCTTCTCCCAACACTGAAGATAGCTCTTCCTCCTTATTTGGAGGTAACTCAATCTCTTCTCCCTCTGTATGTAGTACTCCCTTCCTCTCTCGGAGTGCCTCTACATACACTGGAACTTCACCCATGCCCGCTCCCTCAACATCTCATGGCTCAACTCATGTATCAAGATTTCTATAACTTCTCTCTCTGAGTCTCATACTATATCTTCCTCCATCATAGGGTCCATCACCATAGCTTGCATTCATGGTTACTAAAAATGTCTCTTCTATTTGGCATGGTCCTATCCTGGGAGGTATATTTCTCCTAGAGACTACCTGTCTCTAAGAATCATTTTCAATGATGTCACTCTATGACATCATGATCTTAGCCACAATCATATAAATACAAATGATTGAACACACTCTTTGGCAATGAAATGAAAATTTATAACCCTCATTCACAAGACATGTGTGATTTTCATCTTTTGTGCCTTGCTCTACATGCCACGAATTTTAATCCCATGTAAGTGTTTTCAATCGAACGATGGTCAAATTTTCCAAGGATTTATCATGCCCATGCTATATTCATGAATATACTCCAGTAATTTCATCTCTGTGACCAAAAATCAAAATGCTTTAACAATGTCACTTTGTTGTTAATTACTACAGGATTGTGTGAAGTAAACTAGTCAATGTAAGCATCAACACAACCGTGGTTATTTCTTCTGTAATGGTTTCTAAAATGCCCGATACAATAAACTACAAATCAATTGATTTCACATAATGGAAAGTTAATTTCCATACTGAAATATCTAAATCCTCTGATTAACTAGAAAACCAGGGTTTGTTGCTTTTCATACATCATCTAGATTATATGAATTCACTACAGTTCTCTGCATCTTTTCTTCATCCAACTCTTCTCCTTGTTCATTAACACTTGAAATATCTAGTTGTGCATTCACCATATTATTGTCCATCATTATATTCATGACCCGAGTCACTGTTTGTCTCTTAGTATGGACAACCAAGGGACGGATCATGCGATCAGATCCTCCTAAAACTTTTCTGGTGTTGGGTCCCTTGGACCATGATTTCATATGCAATGAACAGTTGGATATTGTGTTAGAAATCTCCTCTGAATACAGGCCTACACGTCATGGAGTAAACCAAATAGAGCACACATCAAGTATAAATTCAGGAGAACCCCAACCTTTTTCTTTTTTATGGACTTTAGCAGAATCCAAGGCACGATGACCATCCATAGAAGGTCCACGCATATCTCTACCAACATCTAGGGTTTCTTCATAGCTAGTATTCGGTTGATCTTTTGTAGAGTTTTCACAACAAACTTGTGTAGGCTCACATCCAAAATCTTCTCTGATTTATCAATTGCTGAAAGCACGTAGTCTAAAAGAAAATAGTGCAAAGGGCCAATCACCAATTTATGATGAAACATGAAATTCCTTTCAATAACTTAAAACTGTTTAATAGATGTGTAATCTAAGATTAATATCTACTGTCTGATATTTGTATCTGACATCGAGGGTTGTACATTACCCACTAAGAAATATAGAATCTTCTTTGGGCCCTCCCTTGAGGGAGTCAATCCCAGTCCTGCTCTGATACCATGTTGTTTTTCATATAAGAAATGATAGATATGTTATTACAATGATGAGTGTTCCATATATAGGGAACACAAGGTGACCATCCATGAAAATATGTGTCCCTTGAATAATCAATAACTATTTATTATTATCATTTACTTATTATATAGTATATTTAATAATCAATAATAATTATATTATTAATTATTATCTTTTAGAGAATGTAATATCGATGTTGTCCAAACATCAACAACATCAACTTCCAATCACACATGAACCAACATGTATAATAGAGAAAAATAGTTCTCCCTTGCACCACCCTACCACCCTGGTTTTTCTGGCTGTAACCAAATGGAATCTACAACTCCCTTTGTTCAAGCACCCACTTGAAACTTTGTGGACAACAGTCCTCCCTAGAACCTCCCTACCACCATGAAATATAAATCTTTTCTTTCTTAAATTTATCACAATGATACATTATTTATCAATGTCTTACTAGTCTCATCACTGTTATACTACACTGCTCTGCTCTGCCTGCATCAATGTCTTGCTGCTCGCTTTTCTTGTGCTTTCTGTTCTTCTACATTTTATGCTCTATGTGCCATGTCCATTCTATGCACTATGCCTCTGCATTCTCTTCACTGCGTCATTGTTCTGTCCTTCAGGTTGTTCACTGCATCTTTTCCTAACAACTTCATATCTAACGAGAAAAACCACACTCTTCTTTGTTATGCATATCTATTTCATGTTGATTCCTCTATATGATCATCATTCAAACTCTTCATCTTCTCTGGAATTACTGAATCTCTTCATCATCAGTGGGCATTATCCTTAGATTACCTGGCTTCTATGGAAGTCACAAGTCTTCATCTTCTCTGCCAATTACAACCAGTTGTCTTTGGATTCTTTGTCTTCTATGCCCCTTCCTTCACGTGACCACCCATGGTGACCAAACACCTATTCATAAGGCGCTTCCCAATCTTGGTCTAGTGAGATCTACCTCTGTTTCTCGATATGAACTTGGGCGATGATCTTATGTGACCACACGATTGCGGGCGCATCCAAAGGTGGTTTGAATCAAACTGCTTCTTTCTCCACAATTTACCTCTAGCCTCCACACCTCCTTTCTCTAAAACCATGGTTTCAATTGCGGTCTTCTTAAGAAAAATTAAGACCCAAGCATGTTCTGGCCATGCAATTGAGCAAGATCGTCGATCTCCAATCCCTTGGTGGTGCTCCTGAATGGACGGATCGAATCAGACGGTTTATTTCACATAAACAAATCAATGGTCAAATTTTATTCTTACACTCATCCTTTTATTTTTCAATCCAACGGCTAGGACTTAATCAAACATTGAGATGGACAGTTGTTGGAACTTCTCCCTTCAAAAATTCAGGATTTCAAATTTTCAAACTTACACTATCCTTCCACTGTACTATGATCAATGGTTGAGAATACACCCAAAGTGATGTTTTATATTGGACGATTCATGTCCTTGATGAGGTGGTCTACTGACGTGGGTGAGACATGTAGGTAGTGTAGTGGAGTGTGGAGGTAGAGCACGATAGTGGAATGCGACTTGTAGCGGTTATTGGAGTGTGACGTCAGAGTGCGCAGGAGGTATGAATGAGTGGTTTGGTGGTTTACTCGGAGGGGGTGTTAGGTGGTAAGTGGTAATGAGCGAGAGGGGTCCAGGTTAACAAGAAGGTGACACGTATGAGGGTCCCACATGGAAAATACCACCAAATTAGACCCCCCCCCCCCACGGTTAAAGGCAAAAAGGTCGTGGGCATTCGATATGCCCTATCAATCGTAGATATGAGTGCCCAATTATCAGCCGCAAACATTATCATGTACTTATTCTATATTATCCTGTCCTTCCACTTTAGAATGATCTGATGGATGAAATTTATTTTGGATGATCTGATGATCGAGGATGTATTTCGGGCCTCTGGGCTTCAAGGATTTCAAATATGAAATTGATGCTCTAGATCAGACAGCCCAGATTCAATTTGGACGATCTGATGCTTGATATCTTCTTTAGACGGTCTGACGACTGCGATATTATTTGGATGATCAGATGGTTGACAATTCATTTCAGCTCTCCGGCTCTCTGGGCTTCTTGGGTTTCAAATCTCAAACTGAAACTCTCAGTGTGATTTCTCTGGAGCATAACCTCCTCACATATTTAGACCCAAAACAAATGTTGTTCATTGATCAAGATATTAGATCAACATCTTGATCTATCTACGATGCAATTTTTCCTTGGATTAAATCCAACGACTCTCCATCTTTGCTTATCCTATCCTTCCATTTATTTCGATTCAACGACTAAAAAAAATTCGAGTGATAAAGATATCAGATCTCAGCCCTTGCTTATCCTTTCCTTCCACTTAAATCAATATGAAGGCTGACAGAAATTCAGATTATTGAATTCTCAATCATTTTTCCCTGCTTATCTTATCCTTCCATTAACTCAATCCGATGGCTTTTGGTCTTCTGGATCGGTGATCCAATGGCCACTATCGCTCTTCCTCCTCAACTTCTGATCTCTCCGACTTAGAAGGTTTTATAAGTGTTCACGGGTCTCGACCTTTTCTCCTCTTGCGAGTCTGTCTCTTGGACCTTATCTGCACTTCTGGAACCCGCTATCTCTTCTGAGCTTTCTCGTCTTCTGCACTCTCGAGGTTTGGTTCATTGTCGTTATTTCCATCAATGACAAGCACATTCTTCCTATAAACATGCCAACATGGTATTGAAAGTACTAAGAGAACATAAATTGTATGCTAGGTTGAGTAAGTGTTATTTTTATCAAAATAATATCCATTACTCGGGACACCTTATTTCAGAGAAGGGCATAGCAGTAGATCCAGAGAAGATTGAAGCCATTAGAGGATGGCCGACACCCATAAATGTGTCAGACATCAAATTTTTTATGGGATTAGATGGATACTACAAAAGGTTCATAGTAGGTCTCTCTAAGATTGTTCATCCCATCACTTCTTTGCAAAAGAAGGGAACTAAATTTGAATGGACACTCAAGTGTGAAAAATGTTTTAATATGTTGAAGGAATTACTTACTAGTGCACCTGTGTTAAAGATTGCGAACCCAAATGAAAGTTTTGTGGTATGTATAGAGGCATGTAAGGAAGGAGTTGGGGGAGTCCTCATGCAAAATAGACATGTCATTGGATACGAGTCTAGAAATCTTAAGGAACATGAGAGGAACTATGCCACCCATGACTTGGAACTTGCTACCATTGTTCATGCCTTAAGGATGTGGAGGCATTATCTCATGGGGAAGAAATTCAAATTAAGGACAGACCACATTGGCCTGAAGTATATTTTTGAACAACTAACCTTGAATGCCAGGCAAACAACATGGCTGGAATTTTTAAGTGAATATGACTTCGATATCAATAATATCAAGGGAAAGGAGAATAAATTTGTCGATGAATTTAGTAGAAGAATGCATCTCATGCATGCTACTACTGTCAGTATGCATTAGTCAGACTTGAAGAGCAAAATTTTAGATGGTCTTTTTACATATCAACATTACCTATAGGTAAAGGAAAACTTACAGTAAGGAGATGTACAACAAAAAATAAAGGAGTGTGAGATAAAGGAAGATAGATTACTCATGCATAAAAATAGAATCTATGTTCCTAGTTTCGAAGAACTGAGGAATTTGGTACTAAAGGAAATGCATGATGTTACTTATGTTGGACATCCTCATTACTATAAAACAATTACAACAGTAAGGAGCTAGTTCTTTTAGCCAGGAATAAAGAAGGATGTTGTTGATTACATCACTCGATGTACAGAATGTTAGAAGGTGAATGTTGAGCATAGGCACCCAATGGGTTTGTTGCATCCATTTCCAATCCCAAAGAAGAAATGGGAAGTGATCACCATGGATTTCATTGCAGGATTACCTAGAAAGAATAAGAAACATGATTCAATCATGGTGGTGGTTGACAAATTAACAAAGGTTGCTCATTTTGTGCCTGTGAAGACAACACATACAACGGCTAATGTTTCATAATTTTTCATGGAGGAAATTTATATGTTGCATGGGATACCTAGGACCATCGTCTCGGATAGAGATACGAAGTTTACCTCCAATTTTTGGAGGGGATTGTTTAAAGGATTTGGCACAAATATAAACTTTAACACAACATATCATCCCTGGACAGATGAGAAAACAGAGAGGGTCAATCAAGTAATTGAAGATGTTCTGAGAATGTATGTGATGGATAAGCCATATAAGTGGGAAGATTATTTACACTTGGTTGAGTTTGCATATAATAATGGGTATCAAGCTTCGTTGAGAATGAGCCCATTTAAAGCCTTGTACGGTAGGAAATGCGATACTCCTGTAAGATGGGACAAGAACAGGACAGATAGAGAATTTAAAGTAGGGGAACATGTACTTTTGAAAGTGAAGCCCAAGAAAATATCTTTGAAATTGGGTAGTTGTACAAAGCTGGCAGCCAGATTCTGTGGTCCATTTGAAATATTGGACAGAATAGGGCCAGTTGCATACATGATTGCATTGCCTTCTTCCATGAATGTGCATAATGTATTTCATGTATCTTTACTAAATAAATTTGTACATGATCCTAACCATTTTATTGATTAGCATATGATTCAGGTAGAGACAGAGGGAGACTTTTAGGTTCAGCCAGTGCGGGTATTGGAAAGAAAGGTCAAAATGCTCTGGAATCAAGCTATAGAGATGGTAAAAGTTTAGTGGAACTGCTATGGTCCTGAAGATGCTACCTGGGAGCATGAATATGCCATGTAGGTAGAGTACCTACATATTTTTGAATAAATTTGAGATTTTGATATCTATTTTGTATATGCACTAAGGACAGTGCCAAGATAAGGGAGAGGGGATGTAACACCTCGCGTTTCAGACCCCCATTTTAAATAATGTATTGTTACAATGTTGAGAGGCCTAAGTGCCCAAACAATTACTAAAGGGCCAGTATGCCCAAGACATGTAATGTTTTTTATCATTATTATTAATAACTACATCGTTGGATTCTAGATGGACAAGGACTAGAGTTATAGGGGGATATGATTCCACAAGAGAGGGGGCTTGAGGGGATAAATGTTTATTTTCTATTTTAGTTACCCTTTTTGTCTAAGGGAGGAGATTGATTATGTGATATTCTTGGGGAAGGCCATGAGGTTCTTGATTCCCTATGAAAAATACTTAAACCCATCCCTGGTCTGATTATGGGGTTGGCCACTGGCTCGTTCTCTCGTTCACTTCTGCATTTGTACCATTCTTTCCATCACACACTTTCATGAATCCACTTACCCATTCATTGATCCATCCTCACCTACATCTTGGCTTGGTAAAGGGAATGAACCACTGAATATTAGCCACAGGATAGTTGGCTGTAGTGGTCGTTGATGCAATATAGCCATGACTTGTGGCCTGCATGTCTGAGGTGCATTGGCCTATTGTAACACACCCACTACGACATAATATATTTTTCACCTTTTTCTCTCTCCTTTTTCTCAAGGGACAAAATCCTCGAGTTCCTACGAGGTCCTAGCGCAGGCTAGTCCTTCTTGTCGAGACCTTCCCTAAGCCAATCTGCCTGTTCTTTCATTGAAAACCCGTATTGTACCACTCAGGTACCAAGTGCAGGATTCACCTCCATGTTATCACTGGTTATGACCCCTACCAAGACAAGAGGTTCCTTTCGCACTTCATGACTCAGTGATGCACGAGGGTCGAGTATTTCGACTCTTCAAACCCCGAAGCTTGAAATCCTACCTTTGGGTGAGATCGACAGCTACAAGTCTCTCCCTTGATCCGATGGTCCTAGCCGTATCGAGACTTTGGTAGCCAGGAGTTCAAAAAGAAAGAGGGTCGAGCTTTTCAACTCTTCAAACCCTGAACCCCGAACCCTATTCACACTAAGCCGATTCGAAGTTTCGCACTCTGGGACTTTGCAACTTGCAAATACGAGGGTTATCGCTTTATGGTTTCCCGGGTGCTGAAAAACTGAAAAGCCAAAACCTATTCATACTAAGGTGCTTCGGGGTTTCTCACATTGGGGCTTTGCAACTTGCAAAGATGAGGGGCCCTGCGCTTTGGTCTTCCGGGTGATGAAATGTTGAAATGCCGAAAACTATTCCCGCTAAGATGCTTCGGGGTTTCGCACACTGGGGCTTCGCGACTTGCAAAGACGAGGGGTCCTACCCTTTGGTCTTCCAGGTGTCGAAATGCCGAAATGCCAAAAACTATTCCTGCTAAGCTACTTCGGGGTTTCGCATATTGGGGCTTTGCGACTTGCGAAGAAGAGGGGTCCTGCCCTTTGGTCTTCCAGGTGTCGAAATGTTGAAATGCCAAAAACTATTCTCGCTAAGATGCTTTGGGGTTTCCCACACCAGGGCTTCATGACTTGCGAAGATGAGGGGTTCTGCCCTTTGGTTTTATGGGTGCCAAAATGCCAAAATGTCGAAAACTCTTCCTGCTAAGCTGCTTCGGGGTTTCGCACACCGGGGCTTCGCTACTTGCGAAGAAGAGGGGTCCTGCCCTTTGGTCTTCCAAGTGTCGAAACGCCAAAATGCCAAAAACTATTCACACTAAACCAATGGTCCATATCACTCCTAGATCAATGACTATGATCACGTCACAATTTCGCGAATCGTGAGTTAGTGTAATCCTACCCGTTGACCACTCTTAAGTCGCAGGTCAACAAAATGCTACCCGAATTCCACACGTCCTGTGCCGATGGGTGGTTCTGAATTACTTTGACACTTTTAGGACATTTCCATGTCCACCCTCTGGCCTATGTAAAGGTTAAGGTTGATGGGAAATAGAGCTCCGACAGATCCTCCTGAGGGTTCTTGGGTAAATTATCCCTAGGTTTGGTGATCTGACTAAAGCCTTCCTAAATCGCCGAGCTATATACTTTGTGGTAGGGGATAAGGTAAACTCATGGTTTTACTATCATAGTAGCCCTTTCAAGGGACATACTCCAGCTCAGGAGTGTGAGGAAACTCCCCGGGAGGAGTGCCTTTGGGAAATTAAGCCAATGCATAGCATGAGCCAGGTAGATGGGGTCGTTCTCCAGGGCACAGAATCGTATCCTAAACTTATTCATTCTATGTCTAGACCGATTATGGTCATGTAAGTATAAGTATGCATCCATTGTTTCCGAATCAAAACACAGGCAAACACTTTCGTACAGAAAACATTCATGAGTGTATAAACATGAGCATGCATTCAGTTCAAAATATAAGACATAACACTTATCAGGAAACACCAGTCATGTTGCGACTACTGAGAGGGGTGCTTGTTTCCACCCAACTGTAGGCTCAGTGAATCCAGATGGATTTACCACTAGCCATCCCCAAGCTAGACCATGATGCTTGGAGATGCAGTCTCCTATTTCCATCTCAACGGAAGTCCAGAATGAATGTTTTTCTTTCTCCTCCCCTGTTTGGGACTCCCTGTCTCTCCAGAGTTCCTTTCTTCTTCTTCCTCTGCGATCCCCCGTCGCGTGCGCTCTCCCCCCCACTTTTCCTTTCTTGCCTTGTTCTGCAAGGTTGCATGTGGCGTGAATTTCCCCATATGTGGTCAAGTCTGAGGGCTTCTACGAATGGGCGGTTCACTCCCATCCCCTCATTAACTCATGAGGAGCCTCCCCACCTACCATCCTGGTGGGTAATTCATTCCAGGGTTAGAGAGACACTTTGGTCTTTGAGCCAGTAAAGACCAATACGGTATTGGTTCAGTGGAAGTTAATGCCACCATTCCAGGTGCCTTCCACCACCTTTCATTAGCCACTGTGGTCTCTTTCAGCACATCCCCCTCCCAAAAATCATGCAACACATATTCATAACATTATTTACTTTCATCGACCCTTTATACAAAGGTTCGTCAAATCAAACGTTCACATCTTTGAGTTTGCCATATTTCTTGGCCAATATAGTTATTTTTATAGACTGGGGGAAACAGGGTTTTACAATTCCCTCCCCCATAAAGGAACATCATCCTCGATGTTCTATCTATCAATAGGATGTGTATGTACAGAAGTAAACAAAATTGGATATGCCTGTTTAATGGCATCTTCCATTTCCCACGTAGCCTCATCTGGGCCAAAATGTTTCCACTGCACCTTGACCTATGCAATGGCTCAGTTCCTGAGTGGGGTTTCCTTTCTGTCTAGTATGCATTGAGGTTCTAGCAATAATTCTCCCTCCGGTTCCACCTGGATCACAAACCATTCGATTACATGCTTAGAATCGTGTACATATTTCTTCAATAATGAAACATGGAAAACATTATGTATTTTTACTGTGGGAGGAAGTGCTAGCCTATAGGCTACACATCTTACTCTATCTAGAACTTCAAAGGGTCCACAATACCGAGGTGCCAACTTGGAACAAGCTCCCATTTTCAGGGATCTCTTCCTGTGCCTAACTCAAAGATATACGTGGTCTCTCGCCTTGAACTCTCTTGGAGTTCTCTTTCGGTCGGTGTAACATTTCTGTCGGTTCTGAGCGACCTTTAGATTATGTTTGATTTGAATCACTTGTTGATCCATTTCTTTCAACATGTCGGGTCCAATAGTAACTCTTTTTATGGGATTACTCCAACTGACTGGAGTGTTACACGACCTACTGTAGAGGACTTCGAAAGGACTCATCTTCAGGGATTCTTGGTAGCCTTTGTTGTAGGCGAATTTCACTAGTGCCAGGTAATCTTCCCACTTTTTGGGTTGATGCATTACATGCATCCTTAGCTTGTCTTCTAATATTTGGTTCACTCTTTCTGTCTGTCCATTGGTTTGAGGATGATAGGCTGTGCTAAACAATAACTTGGTCTCCAAACCAACCATCAGAGATTTCCAAAAGCTGGAAGTAAATTTCGTGTCTCTGTCAGACACGATCTCTTTAGGCATACCATGCAGTCTGAATATCTCCTTCATGAATACGTTGGCGATTTCTATTGCCTTGCAAGTCGACTTGACTGGAATAAAATGAGGGGACTTTCTCAATTTATCCACCACTACCATGATGGCGTAATTCTGTTTGGTTGAGGTTGGTAATCCGGTGATAAAATCCATGGAGATGGTTTCCCATTTCCATTCCGGGATTGGTAGAGGTTGTAATAATCCTACTGGGTGTTGGAGTTCTGCTTGAACCTATTGGCATTCTATGCATTTGGCTAAGTACTCAGCTATGTCTTTCTTCAATCCAGGCCAATAGAATTGTTTCCTGGTGGTCGTGATCATCTTCTGGTATCCTGGATGACCAATATAGGGTCTTTTATGTAGTTCATCCATTATGAACCTCTTCAAGTCATCACAATCTGGAATATACAATCTGTTTTTGTAAGTGAGCAGACCTCCTTCTATCATCTGGTAGCCTTCATATTTCATCTTTGTGGGTTCTTTCTCCAGGTACGAGGTCATGGTCTAGAAGAATGTGTATGTTTCTTGTGTATTCTTGACTCTTTCCTTGAATTCCATCTCGTAGGTGCTTACCACTGCCAGGTGAATTGTTTTCATACTTCTGCTAAGGGCATTGGCCACCTTATTTTCCTTTCCTTTAATATGTTTGATTTCAAAATCAAACTCTCTAAGGAGGGCCATCCACCTAGCTTGTCTGGCATTTAGCTTTGGTTGGTCAAACAGATATCGCAATCCACAGTGGTCTTTCATAAGTACAAATTTCCTTCCCAGGAGGTAATACCTCCACATTTTTAAGGCGTGCACTATGGCGCCATATCTAGATCATGGGTCACATGGTTGACTTCGTGCTCATTCAATTTTCGAGATTAATAGAAAACCAGACTTCCTCCTTGCATAAGGACTCCTCTGAGCCCTTCCTTATAGGCATCTATGCACATGAGGAAATCAGCTTTGGGATCGACAATCTTCAACACAGATGCATGGGTCAGTAGATGTTTCAGGGTTTGAAATCTTTCTTCACATTTTTGTGTCCACATGAAATTATTCCCCTTCTTCTAGAGGGCAGTGATTGGACACCTAATCTTGGAGAATCCTTTTATAAATCTCCTAAAGTATCCTGCTAAGCCCATAAAGGATCTAATATCCGAAATGTCCTTTGGGGTAGGCCATTCCATGATAGACTTGATCTTTTCAGGGTCTACTGCTACTCCTTTTTTAGATAGGGCATGGCCCAAGTAATGTATTTGCTTATGGAAGAAGTCACACTTGTTGAATTTCACATTGAGATGATGTTCTCTTAGCACTTGAAGTACAAGCCTAAGGTGTTCCTCATGTTCCTCTCTATTCTTGGAGTAAATTAATATATCATCAATAAAAACTAGTACAAATTTGTCTAGGAATTTGTTGAGCACATTGTTCATCAAGCACATAAAAGTGGCAGGGGCATTGGTTAATTCGAATGGTACTACCACAAAATCATAGTGACCATATCTCATCCTGAAGGCAGTTTTGTGGATGTCTTCACCCTTGATTTGGACTTGATGGTATCCAGATCTCAAGTCAATCTTTGAGAATATGGAAGCACCTCCCAATTGATCAAACATGTCATCAATCCTGGGTAAGGGGTACTTGTTCTTTATGGTTACCTTATTGAGTTGTCTATAATCTACACACAACCAAAGGGTACCATATTTATTTTTCAAAAATAGGACTGGTGCTCCCCATGGAGACACGCTGGGCTGGATATAGCCTTTGTCCATCATTTCTCTCAATTGTAATTTAAGCTCAACTAGCTCAGGTGTTCTCATCCTGTAGGGTGTCCTAGACACTGGCACCGCTCCTGGTGCAAGTTCTATCGAGAAGTCAATGTCCCTTCTCGGAGGTAGGCCATATACCTCTTCCGAAAATACATCTCTATATTCTCTTAGTGTGGGGTAGTCTTCGAGGTTTGGTTTGTTATCTTCAATTGATTTCAACACCTGTATCACATATAGTGGACATCCATTTATGCAATACTTTCTCATTTGAAGAGTTGATATCTGTCTCACCGAGACAAGTTTATGGATCCCTTGAAGGGTTATCCTTCTTCCTTCTTCACTTACACATTCTAAGGTTTTATTTTAATATTCTATTCTAGCTTTATGCATGGCTAGCTAGTCCATACCAATCAACAGGTCATACGATCCTAAAGGTAATATGTTAAGGGTTGCTTGGGTGGTAAATTCACCCATAGTGAATTGGCAAGATGGTATGACCTCCATTACCTTTATTTTGGTGCCGGTGGCTAACTGTACCAACCATGGCTTGGCGTGTTTATGTGGCTATAATTTACACTTATCAACAACCTTAGGGGCTATATAACTCAAATTTGAACCAGGGTCAATTAGAATAGACACTGGATTGTTGGTGATCATTCCTTCCATCTCCACCATTGAGTCTTGGTGGTCAGCTTGTTTATTATCCATGGCTGCATAAATTTGTGGCATACTCGTGGCGACGTCATTGACCACTTGAACGTTGTAAATTCTCCAACTGTTCTATTGTCAGTGTGGGTAGTCCCTCAATAGATGCTCTTCTCCACAACCCCAACATTTCAAGGGTTCTTTCTTTGGGTTATCAATCCTTCCTGGGGTAGATCCAAAAGGTTTATTTCTGCTCTGGGAGGGGAAGTTCTGTTGGTGTACACTTTGGGTTGGGAAGCTCATCCTTGAGTTCTTTTTATAGTTTTTAAATCTCGGGGATTTAAACCTCTTTTTCTAGAATCCCGAACTATTCTTTTTCTTCCTGCCTTTGCGGTTCTGTCTGATGCCCCAGATGTTCATGACAATATCTCACCTTTTGGATAATGTCTTCTAGAGTCTTTGGCTCGTCAAAATCGATCATGTTCTGATAGTTCTTAAGGATTCCACTGATGAATCGTCGCACCTTTTCCTTTTCTACTTTTATATAAGGTACGTACTATTGAGTGCAATCTATGTCGTATAAATTTCTCAATGATTTAATGTCAACCAGGAGCTCATAAGCTTATGGGCACAACACAATATGTGCGAGGATTTGAAGTTGTCTATCCTAAACTACTAAATCAAAGAACATAAAGATAAAATGACATGAATATACAAATGACAAATTTTACCTACTATATACAACACATAGGTGTACTAGCATCGGTGCATGGGGGCCCTTCCATCCTTTAGTAAGTACACCATAATCTTAACACAAGATAAAGATCAAAATGGAAGCATGTCTTGTATTCAAAAGAATATGATTACATCTTCATTCCAATATAAAATCTCCTCTCTACTAACCTCAAGAATCAACCTATCAATTCAAAACAT
>ML797761.1:354483-392093 GCA_009831015.1 Picea engelmannii
AATTTGAGTATTGGAGGCCACATAAGAGTGTCTTGGAAGCTTCCAAATCACCTACACATGTCACCAAACTCATTATAATTGTTAGGTATAAGTATAAGTATATTATTTTCTAAAGTTTAACCACAAATCCACTTAAAAATGTTCAGAATTAATAAACTTTGGAAAAACATAGTTATAACCCAATGATGAGATAAATGTAATGATGTTGAGGTGGAATGAAGGTGACATGAAGGTAATATGGAAGTAATGTGAAGGTATTAGTGAATAATGGAGTGAGAATAGGGACTATTTTGAGGCCCAACACATACCTCAACAACTCGAGGAATCTGCTGACATATTCCTCTATGGTGAGTTTCCCCATCTTGAGTTCATAGAATTCTTTAGTCTTTTCATCGAAATACTTTTCTGACAGATACTTCTTCCTAAAGTATTTCTCAAACTATTCCCAAGACAGGCCCTCTTCGTGAATCCCTTTTACATTCTTAAGGTCTTCCCACCAAATGGAAGCCTTTCCATTCAAGTTGAAGGTGGCCACTCAGACCTTCAAGTTTTCTGAGAAGTCATGAACTCTGAAGTACTTCTTTAGTCCAAGCAGCTAGGCCTCTGCTTCCTCTCCCTTATTTATTTCACCATCGAAGGAGGGTGGTCTGGCCTTCTTGAATTCTTCGAGATTATGACTCTTGGAAAGCTTTCGCTTCTTCTGCTTTCTTCGAGAATAAGAACTAGTTCTTCTACTATAAGATCCCTCTGAGTTGCCAACTTCCTTTCCAGAGGAATCGTCTGATGCTTGTCCCCTATCTCTGGGGTGGACCTTTCTCGAGGTGCTCTTCTCATTGTGGCCACTTAAATGACCACGTTTCTGTATCTCAGGTGGACTTCAAATTTTCTTTGTCTGTCTTCAGTCCACGTGACTAGTGTCAGGTTCATGTTGCAATTGTCTTTGTATGTTGGATAAACTCTGCAGTAAGACTACATTAATTTATGTTTTCTTCTCTTGCTCTTTTATCATCCTCTCGTTGTCAGCCTTGCAGCTCTATAGTTTGACCATGAGGCTCCTCACAGTCTCATCTAGATCTGGAGGGGTCCCTACTGCTCTCCTTTCATTAGACTCTTTGTCTCTATTGTGGGAGCCTTCCCCCACCTCATGGTGAGTCACCATTCTATGAATCTATAGTTTCCCGCGGTTGATCGTCCGCTTGTGTGCAAAATAAAAACACTTGTTGTTAATCAATATTTATATTCATTCGTAACCAACGCATAATTCATTTTTTTTTTTTTCACTTGCATACACACAATAGGAGTTTTCATTCTTAACTTTGACTTTTGATTAAGGGGGTTAAGATAGAGGGTTACTCCTTTTAAGAGTACTTCGAATGGAGTCTATGCACAACTCGTTCATGAGCCCAAGTAGGCCAAGTTTTCTAACCATGCTATGATACCAATTTGTAACACACCCGCTATGACATAATAGATTTTTCACCTTTCTCTCTCTCCTTTCTCAAGGGACAGAATCCCTGAGTTCCTACGAGGTCCTAGCACAGGCTAATCCTTCCTGTCAGGACCTTCCCTAAGCCAATCTGCAAGTTCTTTCATTGAAAACCCGTCTTGTACAACTCAGGTACCAAGTGTGGGCTTCGCCTCCATGTTATCATTGGTTATGACCCCGACCAAGCCAAGAGGTGCCTTTCACACTTCACAACTCAGTGATGCATGAGGGTCAAGTCTTTCGACTCTTCAAACCCTAAAACCAAAAATCCTACCTTTGGGTGAGATCGATGGCTATGAGTCTCTACCCTGATCCAACGGTCCTAGCCGTATCGGGACTTCGGTAATCGGGAGTTTGAAAATAAAGGGGGTCGAGTTTTTCGACTCTTCAAACCCCGAACCCCGAACCCTATTCACACTAAGTCGATTCAGAGTTTTTCACTATGGGACTTCACGACTTGCGAAGATGAGGGTTATCACTCTATGGTTTCTCATGTGTCGAAACACCGAAAAGCCAAAACCTATTCATACTAAGCTGCTCCGGGGTTTTTCACACCAGGGCTTCACGACTTGCGAAGACGAGGGGTCCTGCCCTTTGGTCTTCTGGGTGCCAAAATGATGAAATGCCAAAAACTATTCCTGCTAAGCTACTTCGGGGTTTCGCACACCAGGGCTTCGTGACTTCTGAAGACGAGGGGTCCTACACTTTGGTCTTCCGGGTGCCAAAACGCCGAAATGCCGAAAACTATTCCCGCTAAGCTTCTTCAGGGTTTCGCACACTGGAGCTTCGCGACTTGCAAAGACGAGGGGTCTTGCCCTTTGGTCTTATGGGTGCCAAAATGCAAAAATTCCAAAAACTATTCTCGCTAAGATACTTTGGGGTTTCGCACACTGGGGCTTCATGACTTGTGAGGATGAGGGGTCTTGCCCTTTGGTCTTTCGGGTGCCTAAACATTGAAATGCCGAAAACTATTCCCACTAAGATGCTTCAGGGTTTCTCACATTGGGGCTTCATGACTTGCGAAGATGAGGGGTCCTGCCCTTTGGTATTCCAGGTTCCAAAACAACGAAATGCCAAAAACTATTCATGCTAAACCGATGGTCCAGATCACTCTTGGATCAACAACCATGATCACGTCGTGATTTCGCGAATTGTGAGTTCGTGCAATCCTACCCATTGACCACTCTTAAGTCAGGGGTCAGCGAAATGCTACCCGACTGCCACACATCCTGTGCCAATGGGTGGTTCCAAATTACTTCGGGACTTTTAGGACATTGCCAAGTCTACCCTCCAGCCTATGTAAAGGTTAAGGTCGATGGGAAATAGAGCTCCGATAGATCCTCCCGAGGGTTCCTGGGTAAATTATCCCTAGGTTTGGTGATTTGACTAAAGCCTTCCTAAATTGCCGAGCTATATACTCTGCGGTAGGGGGTAAGGTAAACTCTTGGGTTTACTATCATAGTAGCCCTTTCAAGGGACATACTCCGACTTAGGAGTGTGAGGAAACTTCCCAGGAGGATTGTCTTAGGGAAATTAAGCCAATGCATAGTGCAGGCCAGGTAGATGGGGCCATTCTCGAGGGCATGGACTCGTATCCTGAACCTATTCATTCTATGTCTAGACAAATTATGGTCATATAAGTATAAGTATGCATCCATTGTTTCCAAGTCAAAACACAGGAAAACACTTCCATACATAAAACATTCATGAGTGTATAAACATGAGCATGCATTCAGTTCGAAATATAAGACATAACACTTATCAGGAAACACCAGTCGTGTTGCGACTATTGAGAGGGGTGCTCATTTCCACCCAACCGTAGGCTCAGTGAATCCAGATGGATTTACCACTAGCCACCCCTGAGATAGACCACGATGCTTGGAGATGTAGTCTCCTATTTCTAGCTCAACAGAAGTACAGAACGAAGGTTTTTCTTTCTCCTCCCCTGTTCGGGACTCCCCGTCTCTCCAGAGTTCCTTCTGTCTTCTTCCTCTGCGATCCCCCGTTGTGTGCGCTCTCTACCCCACACTTCCTTTCTTGCCTTGTTCTACAAGGTTGAGTGTGGTGTGAATTTCCCTGTCTGTGGTCAGGTCTGAGGGCTTCTACGAATGGGCGGTTCACCCCCATCCCCTCATTAACTCATGAGGAGCCTCCCCACCTACCATCCTGGCAGGTAATTTATTCCAGAGTCAGAGAGTTGCTTTGGTCTTTGAGCCAGTAGAGACCAATACAATATTGGTTTAGTGGAAGTTAATGCCACCATTCCAGGTGCCTTCCACCACCTTTCATTAGCCATCGTGGTCTCTTCCAGCGCATCCCCCTCCCAACAATCATGCAACACATATTCATAACATTATTTACATTCATCGACCCTTTATACACAGGTCCATCAAATCAAATGCTCACATATTTGAGTTTTCCATAGTTCTTGGCCAATATAGTTATTTTTATAGACTGGGGGAAATAGGGTGTTACACCTGTGCCCTGTTTTTCTCACAGCTATGAGTCTTGAGAGTTACATCATTGAGATTCTGGACCAGTTGTGCTAGAGCCCTGGAAAGAGAAGGACTTCCTACGGGACTGCGTGGAAGAAAAGGGTGGAGATCCATTCTCTTGGGTGGTACAGGCTGGGTAGAAGAGGGTTGGGTACTTGGATTATTGTGGGTGTTGGAAAACCTATGAGAGCTTGAGATCTGACTATTATGGGAACCCAAGTAACACTCTGAAACTGTCCTGGTGGATTCATAGCCCTGGCTAGGGGGTGACATTGTTGTTGATATTCAGAGCAGTAGTGTCTACGGTTGGGTGGAATGTCCTTGGTCTGTAGCCAGTTGGTGTCGCCTTTTTATAAAGACAAGTTTTCTCTGTTGTGATATTATTATCTATGTATGAATGTATTCCGCTTTGTATTTTAGTTATCGTTTAACTAAATCTTATATTATACATGCTTGCTAGATATTGCTATGCATGTCATTAAACCTTTTATCTTATGTGTCCTTATTAAATGAAATAAGGTACTGGTAAGAGTACAAAGTCCAAGGGTGGGCTTGAAGGTAGCACACCCCAGCCTATAGGTGGTTGGGGATGTTACATGGGATTTCATCAATATATTGTAGATGAAGGATTCTCTGCAAGTATTTTATCCTCCTTGGCTTGGAAATTTTTTGGTTCTACCAGTGAGCTAATGGATTTCGACAGAAGACCTACATGGGAGCCATGGCCTCCCCCTATGGGCCCAAGTAATTTGTTGTTTCCTCTTAAGTCTGATCTTATTGTTTGTGAGACCTTCAGCCCTGGTATTTGTGAGTTTTCGAGCCCCGGTTTGATGGATTTTGAGTTTCCTTTATATGAGACTATCCTTGAAGCTATTATTTTGGACTTTTTACCTCCTCCTAAATTGGAAACTTTACAAGTGGATTACCAGAAAATACATTGGCCTGGGCCTAGAAATGGGCCCTACCTAGAGAACTACTATGCATAATCCGTAAGGCTGTGCGGTCCTCTATACATATTGTACTTTTAAGTTTTCTTGTTTTCATGTTCTGTATCCCTTAACACAAGTTTTATCAGAGGTTTCTATATTAGACTTATTAACTTCTAGGTTATTTTTTTCGGTCTTATATACAGGACTTTGGAGACATTTTCTTTGGTACGTTTATTTATGTTGATCCATTATGACAGGTCATGATATTGAAACTGGAATATAGGTTAGATTTTCCCTCCATCCATTTTTGCATTATCCATTTCTTGTATCATTTTTCCTTAGGATAGATCCCCATTAAGTTGCGACACAAAACCTTCTCTATTGTTTAGAAGTGTTGTAATCCACATGGTAGAGCCTACCTTCCATGGGCGTCTTAAATTATCCCCCCTTTTCATTTTGGCATCCATGTTGTAAGTTTTCTATTAGGATCAGGAGTCCCTTATAGACCCACTATGACTTTACGTTTGAACCTCACTCTTCTCACTCAATCTCATTCTGGCCACTACCTATGGGATTTTCTAGAGTCTTGGTCAAGCCCTTTTCCAACTCCCAAAAAAATGATTTTTTTTTTTAGAGAACTTGTCTCTTCCGCACTTGTTAAATGGATTTGAAAGGACATCTATTTTGGTATAAGTTTAACCCTTTTCTGGACCAAATATAATACTTATGAGAAAGGAATACTCTAGTCACCATTGGTTAGAAGAGTTCTCCTGGGTATTATTTTATAATTTTTCAGGCCTAGAGGACTAAATCTACGAAAAAGGACATTTTTGAGTTAAGTTGTAATTGCATCCCATTATATTTCTTGCATTGTTAAACCTAATGTTAGCTCCCTCTATCTCATTATAATCCTTTTTCTCGAGCAATTATCAGCATGCACTTCCCTTAATTGAGAATAGGTATGTTCCACTGCTTGGAACTAGTTGGTTAATCAGGACACTCGTTTCCTCTCCTATATCATAGCTATTATTTTCCTATGAAAAAAAAAAAAAAGACGGGAGAGAAAAGAATATTATCTCTTATCGGTAGTATTCATGCCACCTTTGAACAAATCACAAATTCTTGAGTCCATTTCATCCAAGTTTTGGGTTTAACATGGTCTTAGTAAGTTGAACTCATTACTTAGTGTCTAATCCTCTGACTGGTTAGTCTTCTAGTCCCTATGAAGAGTTTGTTGATGCCTCCTACGTCACATACATTTGTCAATGATCATTTCTAAGTCTATGTTGCCTAAGTTTTTCACCTGTATTAGGATCTTTTTTAAAGGAAGTATAAGCCCATGTCGACCATTTCTCAGAACTACTTCACTTTGTATGTTGTCCATCCCCTTACAAGTGAACCTCAAAATCACGTGAATTTGTTGTCCTACCTTGCACCCTCGGCCTACTTTCATCATTGGCATGTTACCTTGAACCCAACATATGACATCTCTCCATTGATCGCTAATTGTGGGGTTTCCCATGTGTTGGGCAAAAAAAAATCTATTCACACATTGGGATTCATGCAGTGTCTTGAATTCCATTAGACCCTATTGGTAGTTTCCCCACCTTTGTCGATAAATTTCATTATTGGCTTCTAGTCATAGGGTCTCTTTCATGTACTAATTGCATCTGGTGCATGCGATAGATGCACATGGTTATTGGTTCATGAAAATATTATTCATCCGAGCTCTTCCTAATCATCAAGCTATTTCTTTGTACCTCACACTGGATGATGAGATATGCCTTAATTCTCTCATTTCAGTGGGTCTCCTTCCATCGACTTCAACTCATCTATTCTAGAATCAAGATATAGAGTTATATGAGTAACTAGAGTCTTGCAGTCATCAGTGGCAGGTTCTCCCACCATCGACAGTTGGGAATATAGTAATGTCTCCTGATCGATGGATTCTTCAAGTGTTTGACCTCAACACCCTTATTCACACTTGTGAAATGTACTTGGTGCCTTGACACCTACTTTCATTATTGGTGGTTTGTCTCACATTTGCTAACTGTATACCTCAATGATCGATAATAAAAAAAAGTCTCATTATGTTCAACTTCAACCCCTTTATTCATATGATATAAACTTGCACCTTCAATGGATAGTGTAGAAGACCTCCAGTTCATGGTACAAGGATCCCATATATTCTATTGTCTTTCATCAGACCAATACCTATATGACTTCAATGATCATGGAAGATCATATTGTACTCCATTATATACATATATCTTCAATTGATTTTGAGACTGGACTCCATTATGTCTTGTTTGTGACCATGACAACCTATGGCATGTGTCCACTTTGTATTTCCTATTCATGGCCAAGAACAACTATTCAATATATATCCACATGGATCTGTAGTAATTCAATTTGGCAGTCATGTGTACATGGTCAAGATGAATTGTAATATTCTCATGAGTAACTAGTTTTTCTAGTTGGGTCATCATTACTCTACTTATGGTAATTATAATGTATTTCAGCCATCGCATTTGATTCTCTGACCTCACACATTAGGGAGAATCTGTTATAGCAATTTTTTCCACACTCCATGCATCTTTCTTTGATGGCCTTCCATTTCCCTATGCAGACTCAAGTTCCCCCATTTTTTTCACTCCAGAGTTAAAAATACAAATTTTTATCCATATACACGGGCCACAGTTAGACAACTCACGTATACATAGGTTGCTCCATTACAACTCATGTACATCGAGTTTTATGCTAAAAAGTTAAAAATATGTCGGGTTTCCATACGATGTCACAAGATCCATGATCCTTGACCTTGCATATACTGGAAATGCTTTGACCCATCCCTTCAATTCTATTTGGAGGCTATAAATTGAGCCATATACCATACTTGAACACATGCATCATTGAGAGAAAAGACACTTTGGAGAAATTTCAGTTCATATTGATTTTTCATCCCTTTGTCCTTGAAAGTATGAACTTTTTTTGTTCAACCCCCAAGATCTTCTTATCTCGAGAAGGAGAAACTCAATTTATCCTTCTACTTGTGAGCTTGCCTTTGTGGAGGATTGAAGTGGTGAAGGCCCAGTTGGAGGGACTTAGTTTCTTGGTTCATATATGTGTCATTACAGAAGTTTGTCACCTATGTACTTCTGTTGATTACATTAATGTAAATACTCTTTTCTCATCCAATTATATTTTACAAATATTTACATTACTTTCCATAGGCATATTTTTTATATATGTTAATGGATTATGCTAGTCTATATGCTAAATTTATATATAATTTCTATATGCTTGTATATCTTGATTGTTGAGGACAAGTTGCATGCATCAAGACTTCAGTTGTCAACTCAACCAAGGTCTTATTAAGATGTCCGAACGAGGTAGGATTTTAGCCTTCTCTTTCTATCATTTCTATTTATCTAGAATACTTGAGTTTAGAGTTGATTTCTGGGTGTCGTTCCATTTGTTTTGGTTTACCCCTTTCCATAGAGATTTTCCTTGTAACATCGGGTCCCTCCATTTGGGGGATGCTGACCACGTTCTCTTTTCCTTTCGCCAATATACCTAGCATTTCAATTCCCATCCCATCAGTTACGATGCCCACAACTAGATCTTCTTCAAATGGGGAGAGGAGCCTTGACTTTAGCATAGGGAGTAAAATTCCTTCCACCTCCATTATTCCTATGAGTGGATCGGTAATGTCAAGTGCTATTTTTTCATTCTAATGGAGCATAAATAGTGGTTTTGGGACTGCCCTGGTTAGTTTAGGGGAAGTAATGTGTCAGGAGGATTTAATTTCCCATGGGTTAACACACCTTTCCCTGGGTGGACACCCCCTAGGGGAAACTTTCCACAATCGGGTAGCTATCCCTTCATCCATACATTTTTTCCTAGGGGGTTCTTCCCTAAGGATAGATTTAGGAATAATTTTCCTTTAGGGTTTATGCCTACCCTTGAGAGCATGTCTAGTCCTAGGAGTATCCATTTTATTGGGAGTGATTCCATTCTCATGAGAAATTACCCTTCTAGAACCCCAAATATTTCTAGAAGAACAAACATTGGGGGACCACAAAGTTCATCCAGGTATCAAGGAACTTCATCCTCATTCCAATGTTCATTTTATCATATGTTGTTGTTTTTCTTGGTGATGTTGGACTTACCCAATCTGTCGTGTTGGAAAAATGAACCCATTTCCCATGACCCTTCAGGTTTGGCTATACCTGATAAGAGCCCATGGAACATGCCAAAATTTGACAAAAATATGGGAGAAGGCCCCTCCACACACAAAATGACATATCATTTGTGGTGCTCATATAAATCCTTGATGAATGATAGTATAAGGTTGCATATTTTCCATAGATACCTAACTATAAGTTCCACTAAACGATATATTGGGTTAAAGGGCACTTCCTTCAATAGTTTTAATGTTTTGAAGATGGAGTTTCTAACACATTACCAATTATCTATGAGATATGAACATATCTATTGACATCACTACATCAATATAATTCCACCCACATTTATGATCACATACATGAGTGGAGATGAATATGTAGGATGATCAAGACCCAAATTTCAGACCAACTCTTGATGGAATGGTTCACAAAATCTCTCTTACCACCCATTTCCAAGGATGTATCTATGGCAAGGGAGACTATTGAGGAGTAGACTATCATGCAGGCCCAACACTTATATTTGATTTATTCTTAGTTGGGTACTATTTATGATATCATTTGACATGCTCCTTGACCATCAACAATCCGAGAAAACTAAACTCAAGACCCCATGCCAACATATGATCGGTTCTATATTCCATGCCTTTGTGGGCTAGCTTGTTGATCAGATGGGTCACATGACAATTTTGTCAAACCTGTCATTTGTTGCACCTATTTCTCAAACTTCCCCAGTCCCCACTTAAACATTCAAGGTGAATTCAGTGCAATCCATGCAATTGTAGAATTGTTATCAACCTAGAGGGAGGAAGAGGAACAACAATAAAAACTCCAATACTAAGAAAGGGACTACTCCAACCTAAGAAAACCAAGGGGGGGAACAAAAGAGAAGAAGAATATTTAGTTCCCCTGCATAATTTGTGGGGAGGACCATTATACTCATCAATGTACCTAGAAGGATTAGGTCCATCATTTCTTGGCACACCAAAAACCCCCCAACAACCTGATGTCTTAACTCATCCTTTAACCCTTCAAGATCAACAAATGATTGCAAAAAATATTGTCTCTTCGCAAGGGGGCATGGTAGTCACCCGACAATATGAGGGGTCATCCTCGAATGCAACAATTTTCATGTGTTATTGGATGGTTTCACTTCAAACTCAAGAACAAAAATATGAAAAAATCGAGACTACTCCTCTGACAAAGGAGTTTTCTTCCTCTTCCTAGCCTGGTGGCCCTCTCCATATTGAGAATCTATCCTTTGATACATTTCTTTACCCCTTGAATGGTTTTGTTTGATGTACAACACATAAACCAAACACATGGGATTCCCACAACTATAGTATTGTGGAATACTTGTTCCAAGCACCATGTGCCAAGTCTTCCCTCGATGTCCTCCAAATTTTCCTTATGCAGTGGAAATAGTTTTTGTCTGCAATAGGAGGGGTTGATCCCTCAAAGTCGAGCTTGATTACATTTGATTCGTTTTACCTTCATCATAGGATCTCCCACCAAATATCTATTGAAATGAAAGTGAGATTATTGGGGAATAACATACTTCACACTGTATTTGATGAAGGAGCCTCAACTTGTATCATGTCTATGTCATGTTGGAAAGACATTGGTTTTCTAAAGCTCAATATGTCTGCAACCATATTGAGAGAATTCAATGGAAATATGTTCCAACGTTATGGGATTATCACCACATTTCCCATTAAGATGGGTGGTAAGAATGCCTCCAGTGTTGTGGAGGTAGTCAACACACCTCTTAAGTACAATATGCTACTAAGGCGTACTTGGTTCTATGAGATGATCACAGTTGTCTCGTCCATCTTTAGGGTCTTACATTTTTCTCATTAGGGGAAAATTGTTACCATTGACCAAATCACATTTTGCATCCCAGAAGATGGATCCAATGTGGGTTCTAACATACCCTTTGTCAGTGATTCCAAAATTTCTTACATGAGTGTTGGTGCGGGGATGTTCAAGGACTTGGGAACATTTCCCCTTCCTTGAGATGAATTTTGTTGAGAACTAAATGAGATATGAAAAAACTATAGTAGGGAACACAAAAATATAGTGAAACCCAACTTAGATTAATGAATAAAATAGAAAAACACTATAGAACACAAACATACTAGAATGGTGGTAGCTTATCTCTGAATATAAATAGATTTCGGTTAGACTCATTCAAAAATAAGTGTTACATCACACCCCATTGCATTCTTAAAGCACCTCCTTCACCTTAATTACATATGAGAGGGTGAGAGGAGAATAATTCCCATGATGCATGTGGGATAAAATGGCTTATTTTTACAAAATTCCATACACATGTAAAACACTAGGACTTCCCAGGAGGTCACCCCATCCTAGTACTACTCTATCCCAAGCACGATTAACTACAAAGTTATAATGGGACCCAGTGCATTAATGTTGTAGGAATTACATTACATTACAAATGGAGATGGAATTACATTACATTCCCCATCAAAAGGGTGAATATCATGGTTTATCAAAACCACATGCCCATAAATGTTGATTCAGTGGAGAAGGTGAATGGCCACCGAGATCCACCTATATCAATCATCCCCCGTTAGGAAGAAATGGTCCCCATTGCATCAAGCTCCCTTGGGATATGGGGAAACTTTTGTTGAATATGAACTTTGGTGAGTCGCTTTCCTTGTTGAAGTAGTTGTCCTTCTTGTACTTGGCATGTGGAAGGATGTCATGAACATGCTGGTGGAGGTGTTGGATACATTCAACAAATATGGATACATGATCTACTTTGGTCTGAGTGTGGGAGGACTCTGTCGATGAAGATGCAACAAGAAGAGCTATATAAATGGGGGCTAATGGTTGGAAGCTAAAGCACACCTAAAACGGTTTGTGTAAAATAGAGCTATGTTGAACATATGAAATACTTTCATTATATGGAAGGGAGAATGTATATATTGGACCATTAGGTAAGGGAGCACTAGGAACAAATTATATGGAATGTGGGACATGGTAGTGTAGAGGCACCCCCATAGTTGAAGTAGAAATATCTTTGTTCTCCTCTACAATATTTTTTACCTACTTCTGTTGGATAGAAAAGTCTTGGGTTGAGGCTATAGTGGTCACAGTGACCTTCTATTCATCTTTTGACTAGATCATTAATAGGGAAAAATTTGTGGTCTAAGATATTACTTTGCAACATTGTTTTTTCTAGGTCAATGAAGTCATAGTAGTCATAGATACCTCTGGTACCCTATAGAGCTAACCTCTCAAAGTAATAATGACACTACGGGGCTGAGACTCATAGATAGTGAGGCATTTATACATATATGGTTTTCATAAAAAACCATCACAGACTTCAAGTGGGGAAACATCACACAATACCTCATCCTTGAAGGGATTTATGTCATAGATCATGTGACATTGTTGGTTGATGTGAATGTATCATCCTTGGCTCAACTAACCTATGGTTTATGGTTGGGGGTGTGGCATCATTGGAAACTTCAATCTCTTTAAAACCTTCGCTGAGTTTATGTTCTTCTGACTCATGTTCTCAATAACGAAATGTAATGGGGTAACCTTTACAAACATTTTTGAGTGGAAGAGGTGCTCCCCCTCCTCAGGCTCCTCTAGTTCTTTTGGTTGTATTGTTGTGGCCATGATGGTAGAAATGGGTTATGCATTGATGATTGGTTTCCATTTATTTTTATTTGAACTAGATTTATATTCAGGTTCTTATTTTTTTCTTTGAGCTCGTCCACCAATGACTATTTCGAGCGAAATTAATCAGTGTTGTGCCAGGGGATTTTGTGGGACTCACACCACTTTTTGGTGTCCTTATTATAATTTCCATCACCCTTCATAGCTAGTTGCTTGGAATATTTTTCTTGAGATTAAATCCCCTTGCATTTTCCTTTATTCTTTCAGTTAGGGTTTCTTTTTTCATGCTTCTGTTGTGCTATATTTGCAAACCCAAAATCGTGCTTACTCCACTACTTGAATTTCTGCTTAATTTTGACTACATATCAATAAACAACTCCTAGTGAGGAGATGTACAAGAAATCCATATATGTTTGAATGTACCTGTGAATACAACCGTGGTACTTAAAAAATAGGTGTTTCTTGGAGCATTTGATACCCAACTTTGAGCACAAGGTATGAAATATGTTATTGTACTCCAACACCATCTCGTCACTTTTCTAACACACAGTCATCCATGTCATGTACTATTCATCATAGTTTCCAACAAAGTAGAAATCCTCCTTGATGGTATCCACAAAGTATGTCTAGGTAGGATCTCTTCCGAATGGAATATATTCATTTGTGGTGTGCCTCTCCCAATAACCTTACCACCAATATTTGACAAGGGAAAGTGCTTTAAGGAGCGCGAAGGTGATATTTTCACCATCAGATTTTTTTTGGATAGAGTAATAACCTTCTAGCAGATTTAACCATTTTTCTATAGAATGTGCATCTATGTGTCCTTCAAATAAGGGGATAACAAAATTTACTTGTACCTTGAAGGGTTTCATACCTCTAAAATGGTTGGTTGTCGAAGATGCCTTAGCTGCCATCGATTGTCATTGAAGGATTCAAGTGAAGTTGTCTATCATCTTGTTCCTCTATCGCATAATGGCCTCCTCAAGAAACTTCTTGAAAGGATCTTATGATCCTTAATCTCTCTTTCCTTACACCATGGTAGGTTTCTTTCCATGGTGAGAGAGGTTTTCCTCTAGTGAAACTAGCTCAAAACTCAACTCTCTATACCTTGACCTCATCGGGGACATGCCTCGAGAACTATGAAGGAGAATATTCCTATGATACCACTGATAAGATTATGTTGAGAATGAAATGAGATACATAAAAATTATAGAAGAGAACACATAAATACAATGAAACCCAACTTCGACTAATGAATAAAATAGAAAAAACATTGTAAAACAAAAACTGGCTAGAATGGTGTATGTTATCTCTAAAGATAAAGATATGTTGACTACAATCATTCATAAATAAGCATTATATCACACTCCATTGCATGCTTAAAGGATCTCCTTCACCTCTATTATATATAATAGGGTGAGAGGGAATGATTCCCATGATGCAATTGGAATAAATTGGTTTAATTTTACAAAATTCCATATGCATGTAAAACACTAGGAGTTCTCGGGAGGTCACCCATCCCAATACTACTATATCCCAAGTGTGTTTAATTGTGGATTTATAATGGGATTCAATGCATTAATGATGTAGGAATTTCATTACACTACAAATGGATATAGCATTACATTACATTCCCATCAAAAGGGTGAATATAATGGTTTATCAAAACAACATTCTCAAAAATGTTGATTAAGTGGAGAAGGTGGATGACCACTAAGATCCACATAGATCATTTATCTGCCATCCTCTACCTCGATCATTTCTATAGTCAATATGATTTATGTTTTTACCGGTGGATCCCTCAGGTCTTCCAACCCTTGGGTGGTAGCTCGTCTCAAGGATGTAAAATCTTATGGGGCTTCCATGTCTCTCACCATGGTAGAGATTGCTTACCAGGTGATTTAGTTAGCATATGTTGGCCTTGATTTAGATCTCCCTTGGGATGTGGAATTTGAACAGTATTTGAGGCCTTCCTGGGTCATCATTCCTCTTCCTATTTTAGATGAATTCCTAAATTTCAAACTTCCTTCCAATGAAGCCATCATGCAAGTCATGGCTTCACCTGATAAGCCATGGGATGATCTACACCATCATGCGTCATTTTTTCTTTATTTGGAATAGCTATAGGATGACATTAAAATTATGGCTACCTATGATAATGTTCAATGGTCCCAATATCCCATACTAATCAAAGATGTATTTTCAGAATGGAATTTGGCCAACATTTCAAAAACTATTACCATTGACATTTCCCAGAAGCCAAGTGTCATGGAACACATCCTAATAAATGTTGCGTGTTCTTCTCAATAAATTGATATTTATATGGCCCTATTCAAATATATTCATTTTTTTTTTCTTTTTCCTATGAAGAAATGCCAGGATTTGACCCCCAAATGGTCAAACATGAAATTAAGACATATGAAGGAGCCAAGTCGATCCAACAAAAGATCCTACCTATTAACCCAAATAAAGTTGTTGTCATCAAGGAGGAAGTTGAAAATATTCTCTGTGCACAATTTGTCTATCTAGTTGCCTTGAATGAATGAGTATCCAATCTCATTCCAGTCACTAAGAAACAAGGCACAATTAGGGTATGCGTCGATTATAGGGACTTAAACAAGGCTTTCCATAAGGATAATTATCCAACCTCGTTCATTAATCAGATTATCAATGAATGTGACAGAAGTGAAATATTCTCATTCATGGATGGTTTCTCCATCTATTATAAAATCCATATAAAACTCGAAGATCAACACAAGATCATCTTCATTTTCCCTTCGGGTACGCTTTCTTATGAAAAGATTCCATTTGGTCTTAAAAATGCTAGATCCACCTTCCAATGGTCCATGACTTATGCATTTCATGACATCAAACAAATTATAGAAGAATAATAAGATGATTTGGCCGCTCATTCCAAGCAACATGAGGATCATCCTAGTCACTTGTGGGCCATTTTCATTCAATGCCACAACTATAATATTCATTTGAGCCCACATAAGTGCATATTTTGTGTGGTATTTGGGAGATTTATAGGATTCATTGTGTCCAAGTACATGATCATGGTTGATCCCTTGAAGGTTGAGGAAATTTTCAGCTTGCCTCCTCATCATACCATTATCCAACTTCAAAGTTTGCAAGGGAATGAAAACTTCTTGAATAGATTCATTTTCAACTATGCCAACATAACGAAAGGTTTTATGCACTTATTCAAGAAAGGTGTTCCTC
This sequence comes from Picea engelmannii, assembly GCA_009831015.1. Lineage (NCBI taxonomy): Eukaryota > Viridiplantae > Streptophyta > Pinopsida > Pinales > Pinaceae > Picea > Picea engelmannii. Next base: position 370,457 of record ML797761.1, read on the forward strand.
TTATTTGGGATGACCAAGCCCAATGGTCATTTGATGCCTTGAAGAAGGCCTTGTTGTCGACTCCCTTATTGATCCCTCCTGACTATGGTTGGGACTTCCTTCTCTATCTCCCAGCCTATGAATCCACCATTGGAATGGTGCTCAACCAAGTTCAAGATGATGTGCACAAAGAACATGTTATTTACTATTTTAGCAAAGGAATTGTTAGTCTTGAGCTTCAATACTCTCACATTAAAAAGTTTTCCTTGGTGTAAGTTCATGCTATCCAAAGTTTGTGACATTATATCTTCATGCAGAAGACCAATGCAACACATATTGAGTTGTCATATTGATGTAGGAGCATCATACAAAGCCAAAGCACATGCCTAGATGAAGGAACAGCTAAACGCGCGGATGCAAAAGGAGCACATTTTTATGAAAACGTTTTAAATTTTGAAAATTTGAAGCATTATTGTAATAGCTACAAAAAGCGTACTTACATTTATGTCTTGGATATATGAACAGATCTAGAGAAATTACTCTCATCTGCAGGATGTAATAGGCATTTAAGTCTGTTAATGTAAAGTAGGTAGATATGAATGTTAGATTAGACAGTTTTGAAGCGTAGGAGGGAAAACGGATATAGACACCCTCCCCCTTGTATCATTGTAACATTAGGATGATCATTCAGAATTCATAAGATGTAGAGATGTAGCAGAGAGCTATAGAGAAGAACCGATGTATAGGAGCACTTGAGTTAATATATAAAGCTTTGACTCAATTTTCGTGGTGTTATGATGCTTACTGTTTACATTCGTTAAATGGTATGTTTACAGTTGTTTTGTTTCTCTATTATGCATGCATCTAAATGCTATATTTTGTGTATGATTTCATGTTGAATGTATGAATTATGAGAAAGAAGAAGAATGAGTTTCAATTGTTTCTCTTTCTGAGAATTCCTACAAGGATTGCAGTGAACGTCCGCAAGGTGTGCGTTGACGAGAGTCAGAGTTTTATCTCAGAAAGCTTAGGAGAGATATCATTGTTCTCATGCCCGTAGAAGTGCAGGAGAAGCATAGAGCCATGCAAGGTGTGCGCAGGCTGGCGGAAACCTTAGAACTTATCAACTAAGGTGAAGGATTGAAGGACTAATGTTGAAAAGAGTGCATAGGGTCAAAGATTCAAATAACCATAGGTTATTTGAAAGTTTGTTGCAAGGAGTGCGAGCATGAACCTTTTGGAAGGATTGAGTTTGCAAGTGAAAGCTTAGGAGGGATAACACCTTTGAACACCTCAAAGGAAGGCAGAAATCGAACCAATTCAAAGGGAGACAGAGATGGAAACCATAATATAGAAGTTAAGTTTAGGAGGGAGAACACTCAGTCATTGGGAAGAGGTCACTGAAGCGTGAATCAGGTAGTTAGAATTCTCTGTGGAGAGCTCACAAAGTCGTGAGGACTGTAGGATCTAGTGGAGCCATATGGACGGTGAGAAGCCTTCGTGAAGGAAGTGCAAAGTCGTGAGAGTCATTGGATTTGGTAGAGTTGCAAGGTGATTAGAGGCTGGTGAAACCCATCACCTTATGATCTGTTGGAGCCGCCCCTATTTTATTTTTACCATGCACAATTTTCAATTTTTGGTACTTGAAGTCTCAAGTTGATTTTCTCTTTCTTTCCGAGATCTTGAATTTCTGCAACCTTGTCACGTAAGCAGCGATGCTTTTCCACTTTCTAAACAAATCTACTTTTGTAAGAATGTCGCTCTTTTTTCTTTACTTCGGGACCTTGCAGGTCGCATACTATAACCCATGAATTCACACGTCCCGAGTCACGAAACGGTGAAGTCATTTTAAATTTCCGTTCAAGACAGTAACCAGGGTAAAATCTTTTAACTCAGTGTTTAGACGTCGTCGGGGTTTCACGCTTCGGCGTTCATCAATTTCAAATTTTTATTGTTTCAGCTACGAGAGTCGAGAACACGAGGTTATTATAGGATAACCCTGGTAAAAGACTAACCATGGTTAAAATCTATTCTCGGTGCTTCGCCACTCGGCACTATCTTTTAGAAAGTTATGACGTCTAAAACCCCGACTCACGAAGTCGCGACGTAATTATAGAAAGATTAATTAATCGCCTAATCTAATATTTTCCTCCCCTTAATTGAATCTTAATTATTGCCATCTCGTAGTTTCGCAACTCGGCATACTAATCTCCCAGAAGTTTGTCTTCGAAGTTCCGAGTCGCGATATGGCGAAATAAATTGATTATAAAATTAATAATGCTCCAAATCACGATTATTGTTAATTAAGCCAAAATCGGTCCTCGCAGTCTCGCGAGTCGAAAAATTAAAATGTTAAAAGGAAATCCACGATGCAGAGAACGGTGAGAAAGTAATTAATGTTGTTAAGTTTTGATAATTTAAAATAAAGCAAGATATGTCCCACGCATCGAGGCTTGCATGTTTCCCAAGGTAGCTATTTTCTCTCCATACTCCGACTGGCTGTCCAACCGCCAAAATTTATGACATTAATGAGAAGATAAGGTAAATCTATGTGTAAGATCGGATTTCTACGGCATAAGTTTAATTCTAATTTCGAATTGACAGGCTTGTTCTGAAAGGTACCGTTTTTCAAATATATTGCGAGAGCTATGTTTCATTTTGCATTTTTCATAGCATGTGGAGCTCATCGTCTCTGAGTTAACTACTATCTGCATGTATACACAGTTCTATTGAAGGAGAGCGAAAATGCAAACCACGGCCATGGCTCCGCGGAAAGCAGCAAAGGCGAATGTCGAAGTCACAGGACAGGGCTCAGACAATGTCGTCGATACTTCACCCCGAAGTGTTGAGTCGATCCCTGACTGGTCATTTGTGTCAAATGTTCTGCAAGCAGAATTGGTAGATTACTTAGATGACTCCGACGACATCGAAAGGGATAATCTACACACCAAGTACAATATTATCGTCCAATCCGGGATGCACAGAGTAGCAACCAGGCCACGGTTGCTTCTGTATTACAACATGATCCGGTGGGCGTTGGACCACGTAGACTTACCTACCAGGACGATCATGAACAGCCAGCGAGTTACTGTTAGGAATTTTAGGCCCGAGCATATACAAACCATGTACAAGCTACCTTTGACGTCTGAATACACATATGGTGCCAAATTCCTGGAGGAATTCAAAGAGAAAAAGTGCACCCAGTACGACAAAACCATGCCCGGTTTGATTAAAGATTGGGTTTCGCGCACCGCAAAATTCAGAGAAAATGACCAGGGCATATATTCTATCGCTTCTTTGGAGCCACAGTATAAATATGTGGCCATGATGACATGTCATCTATTTGGGAGAGAAGACACAACACATTTCTACATCGCGTGGGTGCCTCTCATGTTTCGGGTTGCAGAAGGTTGCTCGTTTAATTGGGCAAAGATACTCTCAGACAGTTTGGCCAACAGGGTCACAGAGTATCAGGAGCAGAAGGCGAGTGGGAAACCGTCCTCATTTTTCGTGTCAGCATATATCATGGACGCGGTATGTTACATGACACCATTCCCTCTGATGAGTTGGGCTTGGAATCCAGTCCAAGAAAAACCCGTGCATGAGTATCATGACAAACTATGGGAGAATAAAGCAGAAAAGTTCACATATGATATTTTTAACTGGGTGATGGTACCACTACATATCTCCATTTTTTGGCACCCACCACCTCGCGTCTCGGACAACATTGAAACAGGTCTGAGTGGCATAGCGGATTAGTATGTGGATGCAGAGTTTTCGTATTTCAGAGTGTTCGGGGCTTCTGTTCCCCCACATCCACTGCCCTTATTCATCCCTGACAAGCTATCATGTCGAGAGGTCACCTGGCAAATGGTAATTGGAGGCGTAAGAAAATAACTCAAGGGTTACTCAAAGAAGGTATGGCCTTATTTTCCAATTCGGCTGAATTCCTATTCTTTATTAGATTTCGGGCATGCCAAAGTCGAGGCTACTGCCCTGGAAGACCTAAGTTTGGCCTCCATCGAAGTTAAAAAACATGATCCACAGAGGGTTGTGAACAACCATTTGGCTCATTGTGGGCTCAAGATATTTGAGCATGAAAATTCACCCTCGGATGACATTTTCCGAGGGGAGAGATCATATGAAGAAGTGCTAGCCCGGATCCAATCATTAGCACCCGAGGACACAGCATCAGTATTAAAATTCCAGGAACACAGACGAAGATGTCTCCCCGCTGTGTTGGGAGGTTTGGGTATTTTCGAGGTGAAACAGAAGGATGCTGAAGGTTCCGAGGACGCAATTTCTAACCTCGGAAAACACCAGGAAGGTGAACAAATGAAGAATCCTGAAGCATAAGAGAAGATTCCAGACCCGCCAAAGGAATAGAGTTCGAAGGCTGAAATAAAAACTCTAGGCCCACCAGGTCAACAAAAGCCGGAGACTGAAACATAGGCTCTAGGTACGCAAAAGGAGCAGAATCCCGTCGGTACTCCAAGAGATTCGGCAAAATAAATAGGAGAGCCTATCACTTCGGTCACAACCTTACAGTTAGCACAGGGAAATGTCGGTGAGGGGTGGATATTTAAAGAAGAACTGAGGCCCATAAGATCAGAGGAACTCCCTCCAAATGAGTTCTTTTTTGACAAAAAGAGGAAGGTGGTAGTGAAAAGAGAGTTCTATCAAGAAGGAGAATCCACTGTGAAAAAATATAAAATCATGACCGATGGAAAAAATAAGAAAAGTGACCAACTCGCCACTGAAATCGCGGGAACGCTGGGGGCATATGCTTCGGAAAATAAATTCTCAGTTGGGCAATTGAATAACCAACTAAAAAGGAAAAATTGTCTAATCAGGACCCTCGAGGCTAGATTGGCTACAGTCGCAGAGAATGCTAAAGGTCAAGCCAGCATGGAGATGGAACAGGCCAGAGTGGCCGACAAAAACGAAATAGAAATGCTCAAGACCAAGCTTGAGAAATCACAGTTGGTAGTCCGAGATGGTAGAGCGCAGGCGAGCCAACAGAGAAATCTAATTGAACAATTGCAGGTTTGGGCAGAAATTGCCGAAAGCAGAGAAATAAACATCGACATATTTAAATCTCGAGCTAGCTAGATTCGGAGCAAAATCTTTTTGCCACAGCAGAATTTGCTTGCTAGGATAGGAGAGATCTGGGAGAACTGTTTGTTGGTGAATCAAGTATCCAAGAACCTGACTTTTAGGGAAAGGGAGGCCGAAGTGGCTCGGGTCGCTTTCCAGGACGCGGTAATCGCCACAAATAACAGGTTTTCGGTAGGCGCTCCTGGGCTTGTCATCCCTGAACAAACCAGAGGCAATATTCTATTGAAAGATTGGGAGCATAACATTGCCTTGGGAAAGGAACAAGTCCAAAAGGTAACCCACTCTTTAGAAGAAGCTTTTAACTCCATAGATGGAAAGCTGTTAGATATTGACAACCGAGGTGATGCAGAAGCATTGATGCAAATAAATTTGGAACAGATCTCACTCGATCTGAAGGAAAAGAATGAGAGAGATTCGGTCGATATCTCTCATATGGATAGGGTGTACATGGCTCAAGTTGACAAGCACTTAATCCAACCCAGTGCGCAACTAAGTGCCCTCGACATCGTCGATGCACAAATGGGAGACAAGATACAACAGTTAGCCCGAGAATGTTACTTCGCTGAGGCCAGCTGTCAAGCAGAGCCTTCACAGCTCATATCTCAATTTGTAGAAAAATGTATCGCCTGCACCGAATCCACGCAAAGATGAGCACCTGGCACCAAGTAAATATAGAGTAAGAGAAAGGGAGCGATTGCACTCCTCTCAGTTGTAACCGAATTTGTGTAACCGTTGAGATTCTAACTGATCTGTAAAGTTGTATAAATATATCACAGAACGAAATAGACAGGGTTGGACCTTTTGGTATTGATTGTAATAGAGTTTTTGCATTCGAGAAGTTAATATAAGAAAATTTGGAGATTCTCGATTCGTCCAGACTGTGTTACAAGTTTGTTTCTTCATATTTCATGTTTCATTTCATTCCATTATTCATAATTGATATGCTTTGTTGTAATTTAGTACGACCACTACTATAACAAAAGGATTTCTATTTTCTGTAAGTATTTATTGTCTTTCCTCTTCACCAGCTATTAGCGAGTGTAAGACCAATCTGTACTTTCAAGATTCTATATATATTCTGTGCTATGTCAGTATTTCCTTACTAATATCCTCTTCTGTTTATATGTGAGTTTTCTCTTTGATAGGAATCTTGCGTTATATGCAGCTAAATGTTTTTCTTTCACCTCACACCTTTATTTAAAATATAATACAGTTACGGAAAAGAGCCTTCAAATTTGCATTCCTATTTTATTCTTAAAACTTAAAATTCTCTTTATTTCGGCCAAATTAAGACAGCATTAAATCTCCCTTTAAATCCTTTCTTACTCTTACTGTTCTTCCATGACTGTTCCTGCAGCAACACAGCCTAATATCGAACCTAGACTATCTAACCAAACGCATATTGCTTTAAACCTTTTTGACATAATCCTTAAAACCGCTAATAACCGAGACGAACTCGAACGTTCATGGATAGCCATTGAACAAGATATAACCACCCAAGAACAGTTAGAAGCTAGACAACGCCAATGTAGAAATCTTCCCTAGTTTCCTTTACCGAAGGTTGACGTTACCCTCTTACTCATCTTTCACCTACTTTCGGATGCCTTGACACTGTACTTTTAAGCCTTAAGTATAGACTCAGGAACACCATATTTCTGGCGCCGTTGCCGGGGAATGAAGTTACGAAATCTTTTCCCTGGGAAAACGACATTTATTTCGTTGAAAAGTGTTACTCCTTGATAGTGAACATAGAGTACAAACATTTTTAAGGCTTTTTCAATCTTTCACTTGGCGACTCCACGAAAAAAATAAACTGGCTTTCGTTAGAAGGAATACCAGACAGAACCTGGATGGTAAGCTGATTACGCCTGTTAATAATCCCGAAAAAAATTTAAACACTAAATGCCATTCAGAACCTTCTACTTCACGCAGTCCTCTGTTTGATACCCAAGATCCGACGACAAACTGCTCTGAAGTTAGGAGTGAGATTCATCAGATTTTCCCATCCATACACAAGGGAAAAGATCCTTTAGAAAGTCCGTCAACAGTTGACCTACCATCTTTTCTCTGACTGAATTTCCCAGTCTCGCCTGTTTCCCCACCAGAATCGATGGTAGCCGCCAGAGGAGGTGGTGGAGGTGCTCCTGGAGGAGGAGGTGGAGGTCAAGGGCTTGTCCCTCCTCCTAGAGTATTCACCAAAGTAGTAGTGAGATACACCCCCTTGGTTTTGCCCGTTCCCCAACATGATCTTTCTGAAAACTACATCAAAAATCTTCCTAAGTTCACTGGGGAGGGAGATCTAACCACAGCCGAGCATATAAATTTCTTTGACCAATTCGCAGACGTCTGTGGTATCGAGCACGGAGATTTCTATTCGAGACTACTCGTCCAGACCTTTGAAGGACAGGTATGAACTTGGTTTCAGAGACTCCCTGCAGCTTCTATCCTGTCATATGACGCTTTAGAAGATGCTTTCCTCAGACAATGGGGAGAGTGGAAAGATCACTTATATTACCTTACCGAGTTTGGGTCCCTAAAGAAAAAGAACTCAGAAACAGTTATGGAATTTATTTTGAGATTCAACAAACTGTATAATAAGATTCTAGCCGCTGTTAAACCCTCCGAACCCTCAGCCAAAGTAACCTTCGCGGGATCTTTTGAGCCAAATTTCGCACTACTTTTGCGAGAAAGAAGAGGAGCCACCCTAAATAGAATGCAAGACGATGCTATCGAAATAGAATCTAATATGATGGCTTCAGGTAAATTAAAGGCTACAGTAGAAATAGTCAACCACGAGAATAGATGCTATAGGGAACCAGCGGGTCCTTCGGGCTCAAATAGATACACCGAAGACAAAGTAGATGATATGGCCTGAATAATTAAAGAACTGTCTAACAAAATTTCTAGGATGGAGTTGGACCAGTTTAAAGCTGATTCTTCTAATAAAAAGGACTTTAGAAGAAACCCAAATCCCCAAAATCAATAGAGACAAATAAAGAACGAGGATCAAAAAATACAAGCTCCACTAAAAAATGAAAATTTTATAGGGGTAAACGACCTCCAAGATTTCGGAGATTCGGAAGATGAAGTCGCGAATTTCGGTGATGACTATTCGCAGCCATATCTGACTCGTGAAGACTATGAAAAATCTTTGAACACCCCACAACCGACTAATGAGGATGAAGAAGGTGATCACACTGATCCCTGTGTATCTCAACCAGAAACAGAGATGATAATGGCCGAGTTTCAACCAAGGTACAACCTAAGATCTAAGAGTAAACCCACCTCAATGAATCAACCTAAGAAAATCCTTCAAAAAGGTCAAGCTGATGAACCTCCTTCGGAAGAGACCTTGTTACCCAGCAACAAGACCAAGGTAGCAAACACTCAAGAGTCCGAGGCGAAAAAAAGTTGAAACTCAAACACAAGAAACCGGACCAGTAGATAAGGTTACGTCTTCAACTAGGATCACGAATGATAAAGCGATCTAGACAAGTAAGTCGGAAAGAAAAAACTCGGAGGTCTCAACCAAGGAAACAGACAAGGTAAACAAATCCTTCAATTTTGAAAATGAGTTAAACAAAATTAAGATACCGATTCCTTTGGTAGAATTAGCAAAAAACCCTGCTTATCGGAAGCAAATTGCCAAAGCGATGGGTGTCTATGATCTAGAAAGTCAGTATGATGTTATCAACCTATAAGATGACAGACCTAACATCACCTTTGGTCCTCATTTTGAAGGATCCAAAGACAACATCGCTCCCTTTTATATCACCCTGAATATACATGATCAGTTGCTGCATAATTGTATGTTAGACTCCGGGGCTTCCCATAACGTTATGCCCAAGATTATAATGGAAAGGTTGGGTCTCCAGATAACAAGACCTTATGGAAATCTGTACTCTTTTGATTCAAGAAAGGTTAAATGTATGGGAATGATAAATGATCTGGTAGTTACCCTGGCTCAGGTCCCAGTCAAGAGTGTCTTGATGGATGTGGTTATCGCAGATATTCCTCCCAAGTATGGCATGTTGTTATCTAGATCGTGGGGAGCCAAGTTGGGGGATTCTCTACAGTTGGACATGACATATGCCACAATCCCCATTTTCGGTGGTCAGTTCACTCATTTGTATAGAGAAACAAGATTAGCGTATACAGTCAGTGACCCTCAAAACCCATATAACTTTCCCATCTACGTTGCAGATCAAGATCTGGGAAATTGCATCTTGTCTTTTGATGATGGTTTGGATGGGTGTCTAGAGGAACTTGATATGAAGCAAGAAGAGACAAGCCATCTGACAGAAGAGCTGTGTAATAACGGAGTTTGGAAAATGTATTTCGATGGTGCCTTATGTTCTGAAGGGGCAGGTGCGGGAATGCTCTTAGTGGCTCCCGAAGGTAAATTCATTATTCCTTTCTCTTACCGACTACAGTGGGACATAGATTTCACTAACAACGTATGCAAATATGAAGCATTGATTTTAGGATTAGAGGCTGCAAAAAGGCTAAATATAAATAACCTGGAATTTTATGGTGATGCAGAGCTAATAGTTAAACAAATAAACTGACAATACCTAGCCAAGAATCCCAGACTAAGAACATACATAAATTGTGCTTGGGATTTGATGGATAACTTTTTCTCATCTGTGAAGTTCCATTTTATCCCTCGCATAGAGAATCTACATGCTGACGCATTGGCCAAGGAAACTTCAACCTTTTCTCCTCCCATGACCGTCAAACTGAAGTATCACATTGAAATTAGATACAAACCCTCTATACCAGATAATATCCGACACTGGCAGGTCTTTGAAGATGATGAACAAATCAACAAATTTCTTATAGCAGTAGGTGAGTTCTCTGAAACTCATCCAGACCAAGAGAATCAAAATGACTCGATGTGGATTATGCAAGAAGGAGAAGATCCCGAAACCTTCCGAGAAAAAATAGCAGATCATCGTATGTTGGTCCTTAAAAGCAACCAAATTCCGAAAGGCTTAATTCCTTTAGAGAGACTTTTCGATCAGAATGACATACCTGTGAAATCCACTTTGCAACCCCAACCGGAAGAAGTGGAAGACTGCGATATAGGAACTGAAAAATAATCCAGGATAGTAAAGATATCTAAGTTCCTCCCTCCCAAGGTAAAAGTCCAGTACATAGACCTACTCAGACAGTACAAAGATGTTTTCGCCTGGTCCTATGATGAGCTCAGAACGTATGATACTTCCATAATTGAGCACAAGATACCTTTGAAGCCCGGGGTCAAGCCATTTAGGCAAAAGCTTAGGCAAATTAACCCCATTTTGTTGCCCGTGATTGAAAAGGAAGTTAAGAAGCTTTTAAACGCGGAAATAATTGTACCTCTGAGGTACTCAGACTGGGTGGCAAATTTGGTCCCGGTCAGGAAAAAGAACGGAGAAATCAGACTGTGTGTGGATTTCCAAAACTTGAATAAGTGTTCTCTCAAGGATAATTATCCACTCCCCAAAATGGACCACGTCCTAGAAAAGGTAGTGGGAGAAAATCGAATGTCTATGATAGATGGGTTCTCTGGTTATAACCAAATCGCCATGAATGAGCAAGACAGAGAAAAAACTTCTTTCACCACACCCTGGGGTACATTCATGTATGATAAAATGCCGTTTGGTTTGATGAATGCAGGGGCTACATTTCAACGCGCTATGGATATCGCTTTCGTAGAAGAAAGAGACAAGTTCGTAGTTATCTACCTCAACGATTTGACGGTTTTCTCTAAAACCCATGAAGAATATTTGATCCATCTAAAACAGACTTTCGAAAAATGATGCAGGTATGGTTTGTCTTTGAACCCAAAGAAATCACATTTCACTATGCGGGAAGGTAAACTTCTGGGGCATATCATATCTAAGGAAGGGATCAGGATTGATCCTAAGAGGATTGAAGCAGTAGAAACTATAAATATTCCCAGAAACGTAAAAGAAATTCAATCTTTCTTAGGTACAATAATTTTTTTACGAAGGTTTATCCCCAATTTTGCTGAGATTTTCAAATTGATCACATGAATGTTGAAGAAAGATAGCAGAGTAAATTGGACGACCGAGGCTAAAGCATCATTCGCGCATATTAAAAAAGTCATCAGCGAGGCACCTGTGTTAGCAAGCCCAGATTACTTGAAAGATTTCATCATCTTCTCATTTTCTTCTAAACATACTATCGTCGTGGTGCTCCTACAAAAAGATGATGAAGGATTCAAACGGTCGATCGCGTTTTTTAGCAAGAGCCTTAGAGACATCGAACTAAAGTATGACATATTAGAAAAACAGGCGTACGTAATGGTGAAAGTGCTAAAAGCATTCAGAACCTATGTACTGCATTCGAAAATTATCGCGTACATGCCAACCAGTGCTGTGAAAGATATATTGGTACAGCCAGATAACGACGGAAAACGAGGGCGTTGGCTCGCTAAAATACAATAATTTGATCTAGAAGTCAAGCCGACTAAATTGATAAAGGGGCAGGGTCTGGCCAAACTCTTGGCTGAGTCAAACCTTAGAGCTCTTGATATTAAATGCCTCCAAGGGGAAGACGGAGACGCACACCTGCATGAGCTGGATGACCAGACAGATCCAAGAAAGGTCGAAGTAAATTTCATATCATCAGGCTGGTATAAAGACACAGTGTTCTACTTGTTAAACCTGAAATGTCCAAATGGATTATCACTAGCCAAATGCAGAACTTTAAAACTCCATGCTATAAAATATTGCATTGCCGAAAATCAGCTATACTGGAAGGATCCACTCGGGTTCTTACTAGTCTGTTTGGTTGAGTCAGAAACTCCATGGGTTATAGAATAATTTCATGAAGGAGTCTATGGAGGACACCATGCATGGAGAGCCACAACCTACAAGATCTTGAGGGACGGATACTATTGGCCGAAACTATTTTCGGACGTCAATGCCAAAGTGCGTTCCTGCAATCCATGTCAAATATTCGTTGGTAAACAGAAACTCCCTGCACTACCACTCATTCCAGTCAAAACTGAAGCCCCATTTCAACAATGGGGACTAGATTTCATAGGGGAAATTAATCCCCATTCCAGTGCTCAGCATAAGTGGATCTTAACAGCCACAGATTATTTTACTAAGTGGGTGGAATCCATTCCAACCAAAAGGGAAACAGACTCGGTGGTAATCGATTTCCTGGAGGACAATATCTTGTCAAGATTCGGGTGTCCTCGAAAAATAGTTACCGATAATGCCCAGGCCTTCAAATCTATGGATATGATTAGTTTCTGTCAGAAGTATAATATAGTTCTCGGCCACTCCACTGCATATTACCCTCAGGGGAACGGATTGGCCGAATAATCTAACAAGAGCCTGGTGAACATAATCAAGAAAGTACTGGATGAAAATAAAAGATCATGGCATGTGCAATTAAAATACGCATTATGGGCAAACCGCATCAGCACTAAAAGGTCTATCAGCATTTTGCCTTTTCAAATGGTCTATGGCACAGATGTTGTTCTACCTATAAACCTAGCATTACCAGTAATGAAGTTATGGCAGGATCAAAATGAAGAACCCAATCATGTAACCATGAGAATTAATCAGCTGATCGAGGTTCAACAACATAGAGTGGAGGTCGATGATAAAATGAAAAAGTACCAGGATGATATGAAAGCTTAGTTCAATATCAATGAAAAGGATAGGGAATTCCTTCCAGGTGACCTGGTACTAAGATGGAATGCAAGAAAAGAGGAAGCCGCGAAACATGGTAAATTTGACCACCTCTGGTATGGGCCATTCAGGGTCTCTGCCCCAGAGGGAAAGAATTCCTTCCTGTTGGAGAACATTGACAGAGAAGTCCTCAGTTCCCCTGTCAACGGGCGATATCTCAAACATTACATGACATAACATTTGCTAAAAAAAAAAAAAAAAAATCGTAAATAAATAAATTTTATGTTTTGTACATACATATATTTTCATTTGAACATTTACTTTTAAATTTTTTCTTTTTTGTTCATAAACCCTCGACACATTTCTAATAAGATTCGCATTTTCTTTTTATAGGATTCCAGCTGCAGACAAAACTAGCAGGAGAAGTAATTTGCAGGTTGGTGTCAGAAATAGAGCGGAGTCTTTCCCCCCCCCCTTCGATCCTTCTTCCTTGGAATCTTTCTTCATGTTTGAGTTTCTGATTCCATTTACCCAATATTGGCACATGGTCTACTGTTCTTCCCGCCTCACAGGAATGCGGGATCCCTAGTTGGAGCCTATGTTGGAGCCGCCCTTGTTCTATTTTTACCCTGCACAATTTTCAATTTTTGGTACTTGAAGTCTAAAGTTGATTTTCTCTTTCTTTCTGAGATCTTGAATTTCTGCAACCTTGTCACGTAAGCAGCGATGCTTTTCCACTTTCTAAACAAATCTAATTTTGTAAGAATGTCGCTCTTTTTGTTTTACTTCCTGACCTCGCAGGTCGGATACTATAACCCATGAATTCACACATCCCGAGACACGAAACGGCGAAGTCGTTTTAAATTTCCGTTCAAGACAGTAACCAGGGTAAAATATTTTAACTCAGTGTTTAGACGTCGTCGGGGTTTCGCGCCTCGGCATTCATCAATTTCAAATTTTTATTGTTTCAGCTATGAGAGCCGAGAACACGAGGTTCTTATGGGCTAACCCTGCTAAAAGACTAACCATGGTTAAAATCTGTTCTCGGCGCTTCGCCACTTGGCACTATCTTTTAGAAAGTTATGACGTCTAAAACCCCGACTCACGAAGTCGCGACGTAATTATAGCAAGATTAATTAATCGCCTAATCTAATATTTTCCTCCCCTTAATTGAATCTTAATTATCGCCATCTCGTAGTTTCTCAACTCAGCATACTAATCTCCCAGAAGTTTGTCTTTGAATTTCCGAGTCGCGATATGGCAAAATAAATTGATTATAAAATTAATAAGGCTCCAAATCGTGATTATTGTTAATTAATCCAAAATCGGTCCTCGCAGTCTCGCGAGTCAAAAACTTAAAATGTTAAAAGGAAATCCACGATGCAGTGAACGGCAAGAAAGTTATTAACGTTCTTAAGTTTTGATAATTTAAAATAAAGCAAGATATGTCCCGCGCATCTAGGCTTGCACATTTCTCGAGGTAGATATTTGCTCTCCATACTCCGACTGACTGTCAAACCGCCAAAATTTATGACATTAATGAGAAGATAAGGTAAATCTATGTGTAAGATCGTATTTCTACGGCATAAGTTTAATTCTAATTTCAAATTGACAGGCTTGTTCTGAAAGGTACTGTTTTTCAAATATATTGCAAGAGCTATGTTTCATTTTTCATTTTTCATAGCATGCAGAGCTCATCGTCTCTGAGTTAACTACTTTCTGCATGTATACACAGTTCTATCGAAGGAGAGAAAAAACGCAAACCACGGACATGGCTCCGCGGAAAGCAGCAAAGGCGAATGTCGAAGTCGCAGGACAGGGCTCGGACAATGTCGCCGATACTTCACCCCGAAGTGTCGAGTCGATCCCTAACTGGTCATTTGTGTCAAATGTTCTGCAAGCAGAATTGGTATATTACTCAGATGACTCCGACGACATCGAAAGGGATAATCTACACACCAAGTACAAGATTATCGTCCAATTCGGGATGCACAGAGTAGAAACCAGGCCACGGTTGCTTCCGTATTACGACATGATCTGGTGGGCGTTGGACCACGTAGACTTACCTACCAGGACGATCATGAACAGCCAGCGAGTTACTGTCGAGACTTTTAGGCCCGAGCATATACAAACCATGTACAAGCATATACAAAGCATGTACAAGCTACCTTTGACGTCTGAATACACATATGGTGCCGAATTCCTGGAGGAATTCAAAGAGAAAGAGTGCACCCAATATGACAAAACCATGCCCGGTTTGATTAAAGATTGGGTTTCGCGCGCCGCAAAATTTAGAGCAAATGACCAGGGCATATATTATATCGCTTCTTTGGAGCCATAGTATAAATATGTGGCCATGATGACATGTTGGCTGTTTGGGAGAGAAGACACAACGCATTTCTACATCACGTGGGTGCCTCTCATGTTTCGAGTTGCAGAAGGTTGCTCGTTTAATTGGGCAAAGATACTCTCAGATAGTTTGGCCAACAGGGTCACAGAGTATCGGGAGCAGAAGGCGAGTGGGAAACCATCCTCATTTTTCATGTCAGCATATATCATGGACACGGTATGTTCCATGACACCATTCCCTCTGATGAGTTGGGCTTGGAATCCAGTCCAAGAAAAACCCGTGCATGAGTATCATGACAAACTATGCGAGAATAAACCAGAAAATTTCACATATGAGATTTTTAACTGGGTGATTGTACCACTGCATATCGCCATTTTTGGGCACCCACCACCTCGCGTCTCGGACAACATTGCAATAGGTCTGAGTGGCATAGAGTATTGGTATGTGGATGTGGATTTTTCATATTTCAGAGTCTTCGGGGCTTCTGTTCCCCCGCATGCGCTGCCCTTATTCATCCCTGACAAGATGGCTTTTCGAGAGGTCGCCTGGCAAACAATAATTGGAGGCGTAAGCAAATAACTCAAGGGTTACTCAAAGAAGGTATGGCCTTCTTTTCCTATTCGGCTGAATTCCTATTCTTTATTAGATTTCGGGCATGCCAAAGACGAGGCTACTGCCCTGGAGGACCTAAGTTTGGCCTCCATCGAAGTTAAAAAACATGATCCACAGAGGGTTGTGAGAAACCATTTCGCTCATTGTGGGCTCAAGAGATTTGAGCATGAAAATTCACCCTCGGATGACATTTTCCAAGGGGCGAGATCATATGAAGAAGTGCTAGCCCGGATCCAATCATTAGCACCTGAGGACACAGCATCAGTATTAAAATTCCAAGAACACAGACGAAGATGTCTCCCCACTGTGTTGGGAGGTTTGGGTATTTCCGAGGTGAAACAGAAGGATGCTGAAGGTTCCGAGGACGCAATTTCTAACCTCGGAAAACACCAGGAAGGTGAACAAATGAAGAATCCCGAAGCAGAAGAGAAGACTCCAGACCCGCCAAAGGAACAGATTTCAGAGGCTGAAATAAAAACTCTAGGCCCACCAGGTCAACAAAAGCCGGAGACTGAAACAGAGGCTCTAGGTACGCCAAAGGAGCAGAATCCCGTCGGTACTCCAAGAGATTCGGCAAAACAAATAGGAGAGCCTATCACTTCGGTCACACCCTTACAGTCAGCACAGGGAAATGTCAGTGAGGGATGGATATTTAATGAAGAACTGAGGCCCATAAGATCATAGGAACTCCCTCCAAATGAGTTCTTTTCTGATAAAAAGAGGAAGGCGGTAGTGAAAAGAGAGTTCTATCAAGAAGGAGAATCCACTATGAAAAAATATAAAATCATGACCGATGGAAAAAATAAGAAAAATGACCAACTCGCCACTGAAATCGCGGGAACGCTAGGGGCATATGCTTCGGCAAATCAATTCTCAGTTGGGAAATTGAATAACCAACTAAAGAGGAAAAATTGTCTAATCAGGACCCTCGAGGCTAGATTGGCTATAGCCGCAGAGAATGCTAAAGGTCAAGCCAGCATGGAGATGGAACAGGCCAGAGTGGCTGACAAAAACGAAATAGAAATGCTCAAGACCAAGCTTGAGCAAGCACAGTTGGTAGTCCAAGATGGTAGAGCGCAGGCGAGCCAACAGAGAAATCTGATTGAACAATTGCAGGTTCGGGCAGAAATTGCCGAGAGCAGAGAAATAAACATCAACATATTTAAATCTCGTGCTAGCGAGATTCAGAGCAAAATCTTTTCGGCACAACAGAATTTGCTTGCCAGGATAGGAGAGATCCAGGAGAACTGTTTGTTGGTGAATCAAGTATCCAAGAACCTGACTGTCAGGGAAAGGGAGGCCGAAGTTGCTCGGGTCACTTTCGAGGATGCGGTAATCGCCACAAATAACAGGTTTTCGGCAGGCGCTCCTGGGCTTGTCATCCCTGAACAAACCAGAGGCAATATTCTATTGAAAGATTGGGAGCATAACATTGCCCTAGGAAAGGAACAAGTCCAAAAGGTAACCCACTCTTTAGAAGAAGCTTTTAACTCCATAGATGGCAAGTTGTTAGATATTGACAGCCGAGGCGATGCAGAAGCATTGATGCAAATAAATTTGGAACAGATCTCACTTGATCTGAAGGAAAAGAATGAGAGAGATTCGGCCGATCTCTCTCAGATGGACAGGGTGGACATGGCTCAAGTTGACAAGCACTTAATCCAACCCAGCGCACAACTAAGTGCCCTCGACATCGTCGATGCACAAATGGGAGACAAGATACAACAGTTAGCCCGAGAATGTTACTTCGTCGAGGCCAACTGTCAAGCAAAGCCTTCACGACTCGTATCTCAGTTTGTAGAAAAATGTATCGCCTGCACTGAATCCGCGTGAAGATGAGCACCTGGCACCAAGTAAATATAGAGTAAGAGAAAGGGAGCGATTGCACTCCTCTCAGTTGTAACCGAATCTGTGTAACCGTTGAGATTCTAACTGATCTGTAAAGTTGTATAAATATATCACAGAATGAAATAGACAGGGCTGGACCTTTTGGTATTGATTGTAATAGAGTTTTTTCATTCGAGAAGTTAATATAAGCAAATTTGGAGATTCTCGATTCCGTCTAGACCGTGTTACAAGTTTGTTTCTTCATATTTCATGTTTCATTTCATTCCATTATTCATAATTGATATGCTTTGTTGTAATTTAGTACGACCACTACTATAACAAAAGGATTTATGTTTTCTGTAAGTATTTATTGTCTTTCCTCTACACCAACTATCAGCGGGTGTAAGACCAATCTGTACTTTCAGGATTCTATATATATTCTGTGCTATGTCAGTTATTTCCTTACTAATCTCCTCTTCTGTTTATATGTGAGTTTTCTCTTTGACAAGAATCTAGCGTTATATGCAGCTAAATGTTTTTCTTTCACCTCACACCTTTATTTAAAATATAATACAGTTACAGAAAAGAGCCTTCAAATTTGCATTCCTATTTTATTCTTAAAACTTAAAATTCTCTTTATTTTGGCCAAATCAAGACAGCATTAAATCTCCCTCTAAATCCTTTCTTACTCTTACTGTTCCTCCATGACTGTTCCTACAACAACACAGCCTAATATCGAACCTAGACTATCTAACCAAACGCATATTGCTTTAAACCTTTTTGACATAATCCTTAAAACCGCTAATAACTGGGACGAACTCGAACGTTCATGGACAACCATTGAACAAGATATAACCACCCAGGAACAGTTAGAAGCTAGACAACGCCAATGTAGAAATCTTCCCTAGTTTCCTTTACCGAAGTTTGACATTACCCTCTTACTCATCTTTCACCTACTTTCGGATGCCTTGACAGTGTACTTTTAATCCTTAAGTACAGACTCAGGAACAATAGGATCCAGGATCAAAGTGAGCCATTGATCGTGCTTTGTGTAAGCCGTTGGATCATTTCGCGATCTCAGGGTTCGTTAGTTTGGAGGGCAGACCAGATTCTTGGTTTTGCGTGAAGATTCAAGTTGCGAGGAGTAGAGAAGGAGATACATACTATTGGATCCAATCCGTGGGAGAACTGTTGGATCAGAACCTCTACGTGGTATCGCGTACTCGGGGTTTCAGATTTTGAAAGAATTGGATTTCAACTGCAGAAGTCACGGAGTGTCGAGTGCCGAGGACTCGTCTGAACACGTGTCACATCCTTTAAGTGGAGGCTGCGTGGTTGACAAGTGGCTCAAACATAGAGCGCATATGAAAGGTGGAAGCGGGTGACAGGTGGAGGACACACGTCACCTGGAAAGGAGTAAACCTATTGTTGACTTATCACATATTAGGGACTCGTAAAAGAGGAGCATGAGGGCTCAACACTCCAACTCACAAAGTTGTGAGTTGGGAGGGGTGCTAGAGTTAGGCCCTAGCCAGTGGTCACTTGTAGAGGTGCTATTAAGGAGGGAGCTATACCCATATCACATTCTTGAGTATCGACGTTTGGAGAAAGAGTAGTCGAGGGTCTTCGACCCACGAACTCGCGAGTTGCAAGAAAGCACTGGTACTAAGGCCCTGGTTGTGGTCGCATGGAGATGTAAGGCTCATGCCTGGTGTTAAGTTGCACAGGTCGGGTTCTTATGAAGGACCTGTGGATCAAATTTGGAAGGTTCCAATAGGGACCCGAGGGAGACGATTTGGCTCGAGGTGAAGAAAGAACGATCCTGAGTGGATCTCGGCCTGAGGGTCAGGGTCTTGCAACATCAAGTGGTATCAGAGAACAAAACAAATTCTTTGCTTTCTATAGCAGAGAGAAGGGAGAAAATTTTACAGCCATGCCACCGAGAAGAAGAGATAGGCAAATACCTGATCCAAAAGAGGAAAGAGAAATGCCAAAAAGAAGAGACAGGAAAATACCTGATCCAGTAAGGGAAAGAGATATGCGTGAATTACATGCCATACTTGATGCTATGGAGATAGCACAGAGGCACACAGTTGACGCTGGGGATATCAGCAAGGCTGAAAGTGAAAATGAGGATGCAAATGAAGAAGTTGCAGTCGAACATGCTGCAGAAGAACGCCTATTCAAGGCTGTTACAAGGATAGGTGCCAGAGAAAAAATGGACATTCCAGTGTATGAGGGAAACTTGGATGTTGAAGAGATTCTAGACTGGATTAGAGCTCTAGAAAAATACTTCGACTACGAGGATGTCGAGGAAGACAAGAAAGTCAAACATGAAAGAAACTTAAAGGGCATGCAACACTATGGTGGGATGAACTATAGGCTGGCAGACACTACAAGGGCAAGCAGAAAATCAAAAGATGGGATAGAATGGTTGCAAATATGAAAGCCAAATTTATACCTAGGGATTATCAAATCACTCTGTTTCAGAGGATGCAAAATTTGAGACAGAAGCTGATGTCAGTGAAAGAATATACTGAAGAATTCTACAGGATAAACATTAGAGCAGGTCATCGGGAAAGTGATGATGAAAATGTTGCCAGGTACATGAATGGTATGTGATGTGACATCCAAGATGAGATGAGCATGATGACCATTTGGACTATGGAATATGCTTATCATATGGCTCTAAAAGCTAAAGAGAAGCTAAGCCGGAAGTAAGGTCAAAGAGGCCAAGGTAGAAGTCAAGCCAGAGGAAACACAATTGCCCAAGACAAAACTTAGAAACCTAAAGAAGAGGGGAAGAAACCTCAAACTCAACCTAAGAGAAGAGGAAGCTCACAAGGAAGGTAGTATGCTGATAGAAATACTTTTCCTCGAGTCGGAGGAAGAGGAAGAGGAATAGGAGGTGAAGTGAAATGATTTGTTTGTGGAAAAATCGGACATAAATCCTATGAGTGTCCAGATAAGAAGAAATATGGTGGTGAAACTCACATTGCCAAAGCTCAAGGATGGAATGTTGGGGCAGAAGACGCTGAGGGAAGAAGATCTTTGATGATGAGGAAAGTTCTATTGAAGCCAGAGAAGGAGGCAGAGAACCCAACCCAAAGAAACAGTTTGTTTAGGACTGCTTGCAAAACTAAGGATAGAGTATGCAAGGTCATAGTGGACAGCGGTAGCATAGACAATATCGTATCTACTGAGATGGAAGAAAACCTGGAGTTGGAGACTGTTTCACATCCAAGCCCATACAGAGTTTCGTGGCTACAAAAAGGACATCAGGTAAAGGTCACTAAAAAATGTTTAGTTGAATTTAAAATAGGAGGATATAAAGATGAAATATTATGTGATGTCATTCCCATGGATGTTTTTCATTTATTGTTGGGTAGACTGTTATCCACAATTTTGGTCATTGTGATGATGACATGATGATGTTATAATGATAGCAAATCAAACTCCTCATTAAAGAACTCCTTCCTGAAAAAGGTTGCTCTTATCTATTTCCAGAAGTCATGTTTTGAGGAATGTTCGCAGGCTGCATATATACTCTCCTGCGGGAATCCTTCATTCTCGCAGGCTGCATTCAGCTAGGGTGCGAACTTCTCGCACTGTAATCATTTCCAGGGTGCGGACATCTTTTTACAAAGGAAAAAGATAAGATGCTCGAGCCTTCTAGAAGGGAATCTTCTAGAAGGGTGAGTTGGTATTCGAATGGTTGTTCAGAAGCTGGCATTCCAGATTTATTGGGATCATTCTTATCCTAGCAACTAACCTCTTATTTCTTATAAATTGATGAGAATACTCATGGAAAGGGTGAAGTTGGAAAGATTGAGAGATCTATTGGAGAATTGGTGCATGATTGTATGGAGAATTGATGCTGCAGCAGACAGAGACAACAACAAGGTCATCATAAGTAGTTGATTTTCTTCATGCATGAACAAGTGTATGTGTCAGAACTAGACGCCATTGAAAGGAGATCTACGACATCAAGGCTCAGGTTGTATATTTCTCTTTCAGTTAATTCAATACATGAATATGTCCCTTTCCCATAATGATGATGTCATCTTATTACATGATTCCTTGATCACATGTATAG